>LR812540.1:37397728-37692728 GCA_903798195.1 Danio kyathit
TATATATATATATATATATATATACAGTTGAAGTCAGAATTTTTAACCCCCCTAAATTATTAGCCCCCCTGTTTATTTTTTCCCCAATTTCTGTATAATGGAGAGAAGATTTTTTTCAACACATTTCTAAACATGATAGTTTTAACTCATTTCTAATAGCTGATTTATTTTATCTTTGCCATGATGACAGTAAACAATATTTTACTAGATTTTTTAAGACACTTCTATACAACTTAAAGTGACATTTAAAGGCTTAACTAGGTTAATTAGGTTAACTAGGCAGGTTAGGGTAATTAGGCAAGTTATTGTATGACGATGGTTTGTTCTGTAGACTATCGAAAGAAAAAAAAAAGCTTAAAGGGGCTAATAATTTTGACCTTAAAATGTCTTTTAAAAAATTAAAAACCGAAATAAAAGCCGAAATAAAACAAATAAGACTTTCTCCAGAAAAAAAAACATTATCAGACATAATGTAAAAATGTCCTTGCTCTGTTAAACATCATTGGGGAAATATTTAAAAAAAGAAAAAAAATTCAAAGGGGGGCTAATAATTCTGACTTCAACTGTACATGATCTTGACAATTTTTATGAGCTCCGCCTTCCTACCTTCATAGCGAGATGCAGTGCAGTGTTTCCATCCTGACCCCTAATATTAGCGTCGGCTCCGTGTGTCAGCAGGGTCATTGCGGCCTCAAAGCGCCCCCTCTTGGTCAGGATGTGTAAAGGACTTTCTCCAGTCTTGCTCAAGTAGTTGACGTTACATCCTCTGTCCAGCAGAAGGCGGCTCATCTGAACAGAGTAAGCACAGGATTATAATAAACACACAATAATTGCTTAACATTGAATTAGAAAATTGAAGGTTTTTTCCTGACCTCTGCAGTTTTGGCCCAGTGAAGAGGCGTCCCCCCATAAACCGGATCCTCTGCCAGAAGCTGATTTGGGCTTGAAGATAAAATGGCTTCAGCACAACTGAAGGAGAGAAAATAAAAAGAATAGGACCCAAAAATGAACAACCTGTTATTATTTCTTCTCGTTGTAATTTCATGACAGATGAAATCCAAGAGCTCTCTGACCCTCCAGGGTCCAGAGATGTCCAGAAAAGGAACCATAAACATTGTCAAAACATTCCACGTGGCTTCATCAGCTCAACTGTAACCATACGAAGCTCCAAGGACCCTTTTGTGCACCCACAAAATGCAAAAACTACTAGTTTGCAATGTGTCCCTCCCCCATCAGGTAAGGGTGCACGATTACTAAGGACAGTACAACATATTGACATTAAGAGGCAGCATCGCAACCCACAATTGACGTATTGCCCGTAGTAACTCGCACCCTGATTTTATGCGGAAAACTTTGTCAATCTATTTTGAAATCAGCGCCATAAAAGCCCTCCAGTATTTTGGATTTGGACTTCAATCTGCAAATAAAATGTAGTGTTATAACCACTGAAACAGTAAAGAGTCTTATTTCCTACCTCTTCTCACTAAACTTCATGGCGGCGTGGATTGGAAAGCCATTATTTCCCATGATGTCACATCGGGCTCCGCCACCCAGCAGACCCTTGACTACCTCCACCCTCCCGAGACGACACGCGATGTGCATCGGTGTTTCACCGGCGGCGTTCAGCTCGTTCACACCCGCACACAACTGTGCACACAACACCTGCAACAAACCGAAAAATACACAATTATAAACACACAGTTATCTGAGTACGGCATTTTGAAGTAAAGCTGTATGGAACTGGAAAAAAATATTAGTGTTATATGCACACATTTTTTAAAAGTACAGGAAGTTTTTGAATGACTATAGATTATTTATAGTTATTTATTGTGACTATTGTGTATATGAACAAAATGATTACAAATAAGAAATGCACTCTAATAACAATAATGTACTGTAAAATTTAACTATGTACTATCTAATAGAGCTGCACGATATCATAAAAATCTGACATTGCGATATTTTGTTTTGCTGCGATATACAGTTGAGACCAGAAGTTTACATACACTCTAAAAAAGGAACATAACCATTTTTTTTAAAAATGTCTGATGTTAAATCATACTTAATCATTACTAAACGTTTACTAATTTAGGTCCGTGTTGGATTACCTAAATTATTTACATTTGCTAAATGCCAGAATAATTTATGTATTTTTGAGATTTTTTTATTAATTTCTAGACAGTCAAAAGTTTACATACATTTCCTTGGTATTTTTTTTAGCTTTGCTTTTAAACTGCTTAACTTTGGTCAAATGTTTTGGGTATCCTTCCACAAGCTTCTCACAAAAGTTTGCAGGAATTTTGGCCAGTTCCTCCTGACAGAATTGGTGTAACTGAGTCAGATTTGTTGGCTGTATTGCTCCTACAAGCTTTTTCAACTCTGCCCGCAAATTTTCTATAGGATTGAGATCAAGGCTTTGTGATGGCCACTCCAAAACATTCACTCTGTTGTCCTTAAAGCACATTTTAACTAATTTGGCAGTATGCTTAGGGTCATGGTCTGTTTGGAAGACCCATTTGTGGCCAAGTTTTAATTTCCTGGCTGATGTCTTGAGATGTTGCTTCAGTATTTCAACAATGTTCTTTCTTCATGATGCCATCTATGCTGTGAAGTGGACCAGTCCCTCCTGCAGCAAAACAGCACCACAACATGATGCTGCCGCCCCATACTTCACAGTTGGGATGATGTTCCTAGGCTTGTAAGCTTTCCCCTTTGTCCTCCAAATGTAACACTGGTCATTATGGCCAAACAGTTCAATCTTAGTTCCATCAGACCACAGGACATGTCTCCGAAAATTATTCTTTTTCCCAGTATAATTTTGCAAATTGTAATCTGGCTTTTTTGTTGATTTTCCCATGTTGTCACACAAGGAAGCAGTGTGTTTTAGGTTTTCCTTAAATACTATTCTACAGTTGTGCCTCCAATTAACTCAAATGTTGTCAATTAGCCAATCAGAAACTTCCAAAACCTTGACACCATCATCTGAGCTTTTCAGAGGCATAATAATCATATTGTACGTAAACTTGACTTTCAAGAAAAGTTATAACAATTTCTCAAAAAAATATCTCTCCATTATTCTGCCATTAAGCATAACAGAAACAAATTTGATAATCCTAACTTACCTAAAAGAGATAAAGTCTAGTCACATTAACATCTGACTTTTTTTTTTAAATGGTTATGAGCCTTTTATACAGTGTATGTAAACTTCTGGTTTCAACTGTTTATTGCGACATGAATATGATTAATTTTATCAGATGATTTGAATAGCTCTCTTTGGAAAGATTTCGTTAATTTAGATCAACTGGGAAGATCAAGTCTTCTTCATTGCAGTGCACTGGTATATAATAAATATAATAATTTACAAGCATATATTAATACGACAGAACAAAAATATGGTTTTCTGAAAAGTGTAACAGTAATCAAGCACATAATTTGAGGAATCAAACATAACAATTACATGGTCATCATTGTACAAATAATTTTTTTTAATAATATCTTTATCTTTTAATCTTAAATAAATAATCTAATTCTTCAATGTGACTATTGCAAATATATACACATTGCGATATTGAAGCTTATTGTTCAGCCCTACTATCTACATAATAAAATAATACTAGCATAGTGGAATAGAAGACATTGCTAACATTAATTAACATGTTGCTGGCAGATTTCTTATGCTGCATTCACACCAGTCGCGGATGAAGCGTCAAGTGCAAGTGATTAACATGTTAAGCAGGGACGTGCAGAGACCTTTTAAGGGGCAGGGGCTCAAATGGAAAAAAGGCACTTTTTATTAAATAATAATAATAATAATTGTACTTTAATAAATAAAATATATTATAATGAGATTATTAAGGAGATTTCACCCTAAATTCACCATATACTCACCCTTAAAAGGATAGTTAATTCAAAACTGAAAATTCTGTCACCATTTCTACTCACCTTTTACTTGTTCCAAACTCATTTGACTTTTTTTCTTCTTCTGTTGAACACACAAAGTAATAGGCTATTTTGAAGAAAGCGGGAAACCTGTAACCATTGACTTTCATGGTATTTGTTTTTCCTAGTCTGGAAGTCGATGATTTCAAGTTTATAGCTTTCTTTAAAATGTCTTTTTTTAATCTTTTATTCATTAGTGTTCAACAAAATAAAGAAACAAAGAAATAGAACCACTTGAGGGTGAGTACATTTAAATGTTTGGGTGAACTATCCCTTTTCAATCTAGTATATTTGTTTGATTTTTTTTTTTCTGTTGAACAAAATAAAATATTTTGAAGAATGTAGGACACACTGATAGCAATTGACTTCCATAGCTAGCCTATATGTACTTGATTTATAGCTTCAATTGACATTATATATTCTGTGTGACTGCAAAAACAAGAGGACAATATTTTCACTATCCAGCTGTCGTTTCTCCATTACATTAGCCAGATGCAGTCCGCGTGCAATGCGGATGCAGGAGTTGGCATAGGCGCTGATAGACGTTACTCCACTGTTGACACCTTACTTTTGAGGCGAGAGTAATAATGTAAATAGAGTCTTCGTTAGAGCATTCACCTTGCCTGTGGCTTTTCTTTCCAAATCGTCGGTTCGAGGCTCGCTTGGAGCGATAGACTAAAACCAAGATACTTTAAAGTTTCGTTTTTTTTTTTTTGTTTGACAGGGAAAGCGGTCCTTAAATAGAACATGCATTAACATATATTATATTATTAGTAGTATTAAAAAATAATTATTATCCCCAGGAATAAAGGGCACTTTCTCTCCAGGAGAAAAAAAGGGCAGGGGCTCAAGCACCCAAAGCCCCCACCTCTGCACGTGCCTTATGTTAAGTCAATGCAAAGATGCTATTAGACATCCTGTGGCACAACTCACGCGAATGACCCTTCGTAAATGACGTAAATAAAACAGCATGAGTTAAGCGTTTTGTGCAATTTTCTCAAGATGGAAAATCTGAACTTCAGCGGACATTCATCAATCATCAATTTAACCAATCAGGAGCTTGCTCTTGTAGGGGCATGATTATGACGCAGTGCCTGTTGTTGGTGTCCTGAGGGCAAATCCTCCTGCTGAGACCAGACAACAGTTCATCAAACTGGGCTGGACTCAGTCTGAAGCACTATGTCAGAAGTTTATGAACTTGCAGAGCTGGGTGCACCTCTGAATAGATCTAGTAGACTCAGACACGGCGCTGAACGAATCTACACTGTTTCAGCCTTCCTAAAGCTTATAAAGCACAGCTATTCTCTCAAATTAATCCATGTTAGTCATTCAGCAATGAAACTAGAGTCACCGGGCAGACAGAAGCCCTGCCCAGGACGCGAATCTGCATCTATTGGGAAGTAAATTTGATGCGTGAATGAAGCTAGTAAACTCAAAATGTTCATGCGTCTATTTACGTGCAAATAGCGCGATTTATTCTGGTGTGAACACAGCATAACAACATTAATATAAAACACGACCAAGCATGTTTCTAACATATTTACCATGCTGTTAGCAAGTTTAAAACATGTTAAAAATAACAGTAAATGTATTAAAATATATTGCTAACATGGTTAAGATTTTATGTTAGCATGTTAATTCATGACAGCAACATGTAACAAGCAAGTTTCTAAGCAATAACCCATGACTAGGGCCAGACGGAATCTGCGTTTTTTGCAATTTCTGCGGAGAATTTTGGTAAAAATCTGGGGATTTCTGTGGAATTATTTTGGGAGTCTCATAACTAAAACCTTAATATGTGAAATATGTGTAATTTAAAAACTGAATAAATTCAGATTTACACACATTTACTCAAGTAAATAAACAGAATTAATGATGGGCTAAAAATCTGCGGAAAATCTGCGGAATTCTGCGGAAAATCTGCGGAATTCTGCGCGCGCAGATTCCGTGTGGGCCTACCCATGACTAACACGTTTGAACGTTTGTTTCTATTATAGATAATATATAGTTAAATTATAGTTTTTGAACGAATCAGAATGTTGCTAACTTTTAAAGTCACCGTTAACACGTTTTAGCTGTTGGTGGTGTGCTTTTCGCTTTAACGTGTTTGGTAACAAATTAGCATGTTGCCATCATGCTTAGCACAAGTTAATAATATTAAAGGTATAATATTAAACCAATAATTATACCAATAATATTAAATTCTTTCACCTGTCACAAATCTGTTGTAGTTTTTTTCTTCTTCTGCTGAACACAAAAGAAGATATTTTGATGGAAACTGCTAGCCATCGACTAGCATAGTATTTTTATTTCATACTATGGATTTTGATAGATACTGTTTTCAATAATTTAGCAAAATATCTGCTTTTGAGTTCAACAGAAGAAAAGAAACTCATAAAGATTTTAAACCACATGAGGGTGAGTAAACAGTGAGTACTTTATAATTTTTCCGTGAACTAGCCCTTTAATGCAGTGTTTCTCAACCACGTTTCTGGAGGACAACCAGCTCTGCCCATTTTCTACGTCTCCTTAACCAAACCCACCTGATTCAGATCATCAGCTCATTAGCAGAGACTGAAAGACCTGTAATGGGTGTTACAGGCAAAGGAGACATCCAAAACATGCAGTGTTGGTGGTCCTCCAGGAAAGTGGTTGAGAAACACTGCTTAATGTTTATGAGTTAATTCACATGATAAATTACTCCATGCAGAGGTCATACACATTTTTACTACTAAAATTTCAGGACTTTTCCAAAATGTTCAGGTAACTGTTCATGACATAATTTTTTTTACGTAATGTCTACGTACATCAGGGCCTGAAATTGCGACCGTTTTGGTCGCCTATGCACCCGAAATTTTATCTATGCGACCTCAAAATATATTTGGGAACATTTGTGCGAGTGCATAAAATTGATGTCGTGCGATCAGTTTTCACAGCAAAATGTTCACCACATGCGTGGAATTAGGAGGCATTCACACATTAAGTCATGCACCAAAAACAACAAACGCAGCGTTCAGAAATGGTTTAAAACAGTTGACATGTCAACTTGCTGCAGTAAAAAGCCCGCAATGCTTGTCCCGCCTTCAAGCTCTTCTTATTAGCCCACTGCGCTAGAACAGAACGCAAATGGATTGGTTAATATCAGCTGTCAATCACTCAGTTCCGATGATGGGGAGCTACAGCCGCGAAAATGTAAAGGTCTGGATCCGAGAGAAAGAAAACAACACTGATAGATTTAGTTTTAGAAACCACCTGAAGTTACAAATAATGGCACATCTGATTAGTGATCTTGTAATGAATGTCAATCCAGCATTTACACTTTTCGAAGAGTGGATAAAAGACTTCCAGTGTTTAAAGTCCGCTATGAATATGACTAAAGCCATTTACCGTAAAGCCGGTGGGACGGTAACAGTAACAGGTAACAGGGAGTTTTCAGGTAACAGTGTTTGCCACTGAAGCTACACATTAAGCACGAGATGTTCTAACATTATTTAAACCTTCATTTAATAGTCACGATGAAACTAATATTGCAGCTTATGAAAAGACCGTTATTGCTATTAAGATGACGTATGCAAATAAAAAGTTATATTTCAATGTCATCTGTGCAATATCAGACACCACCCGTGAGAACAGCACAGTTATTATTGTTAATTCAATTCATCTCATTCACGTCAAGTAGTGCGTGAAGGGCCGGTGAGCGTATGCAGATTTTTGTTTATTTGTTGGTTGTGATTAGAGTGTTAATATATAATAGAATATGTTAATATAAAACATGTAGTAACCGTGCTCATAATTTTTGGTGGGTGCAACTAAATTTTGTCTGTTGCACCTAAATTTTTGAAGTTAGAAGCATCGGTGCTTCCAAGAAAAAAAAGGTTAATTTCAAGCCCTGTACATATTTAAAAAAAATAATAATAAAAATAATAAAAATAACTAAAATATATATACTGTATTTATATTTGAAAAATTCTAATTTATGTGTGAAAATCTATTAAGTTTATTTTTATATCTGTAAAATAGTTTTTAGAAAGTATCTTGTTGTCTGCGTGAAAATATTAATATTGTTGTCTTGTGTTTTCATAAGACTTATAAGAATAGTACAAATTAGCCTTTAGCCATATTAAGCTGACGTCAGTACGTAATAACCAGTTAGGATTGATTACTGAACCAATGCGAGTTGTCTGCGTCTGCATCGCAGTGCACCGAAGAAACAATTGATTTTTACACCCCTAGCAATTGTATTTAAAATGTATCCAATATTATATTTTCAAATATATTTAACCAGACAGATATGCCTTGCAAAAATTCCATGATTTTTCCAGGTTTTCCAGGAACATATGAACCTGGTCCATGCCTTGTTGCAATGTTAGTTTTCTATGAATATATTCAGAAAACCTCCTGTGAGCCCAGAGCTGATGTCTCACCTCTATGATGAGGGCAGAGTCTTGTTTGGCAGCGCAGTGCATGGGCGTCTCTCCGTTCTTATCCTTGACGTCCGTGCGGGCCTGACATTCCTCCAGTAGCTCTCGCACACAGCCCACGTCTCCTCTCTCACAGGCCAGATGCAGCGGCGTTTGACCCTGAGCGTCACGAGAGTTCATCTGACTGCAGCAGGACACACACGAACATAAAAGCTTAAATCCAATGATTATTATTGAGAAGTGAAGAGACTGTTTTTGTATTTGAGGTTAGTCTTATAATTGGTCAGGTTTTAATCTCACTTGTGTGTATTGTGATGAAGCTGCATATTTTGGGGGAAAACAGTGAGTACAAAGTACATTAAGTTGACATGCTAAACTGTAGAATATTAAAAAGTAGTTTTTTAATTAAAAAAAAAAGAATTAAAAATGTCATTTGTACTAATTTTTCTTAATGACAGATCACACATATTTCATTCACAAATTTGCCATTCTCTCTCTCTCTCTCACACACACATACTTTTCTGCATTTTTTGCTGAGAATAAAGCACTATATGCTATGTACAAACACAATAATTTTTTTAAAGTTATAAATGCTTAAATAAAAATCCCATTTTTATTTATTAATATTTATATACTTCTATTTAATTCAACTATTTATTAGGGGTGTCAGAATTAATCGTTTCTTCGGTGCACCGCGATGCAGACGCGGACAATTCGGTATCGGTTCAGTAATAATCATAACCGGTTATTATGTACTGACGTCATTTATCTCACATGCGCTATGTCGCCGTAGCTTACTATGGTGAGGGAGGCGAGCCACGAGCGCGAGTATTTACAACGCTCTAACTACGTAAAAACTCTGAAACTGTGCACAATTTCACTGCGTGTGTGTTTGCAGGACAGTTTTTCACTGACACTTACAGCAAAAGCCCCTATTTCACGACGATTAAGAGAATAAAAGTAATCTCCATTTCTCCCTCTCTCTCACTGTGGCCCATGAGTGCATCTGTGAAGAGCGCCCGCGTGTAAGAGCCAATCGCAGCCCTTTCTGTTGAGCGTGTGACCAATCAAAGGGGTGCAAGAAATAACTTGGTAGACAAGGCTCAGAAAGCGAGCGGGATATTTATATTTGTTTATTTGCTATAGACCAGGGCTATTCAATTAGTTTGTCACGGGGGCCAGTTCATGAAAAGCATCCCAAGCGAAGGGCCGGAGAGATATGACTTGCAATATAAATTATGACAACTGCATATAAGAGCCAATATGCATTTTTGCTCCTTTAGACACCCACGTTGTATTTGTCTACATTAAAATGGTAATATATTGTATTTTGAAACTATATAATATCACTGCATTGTACAATAATTTTTTTTTTAACAAACATTCAAATGTTGTATTTCACAGCACAACAAAATCAGTGTAATGCTTAAGTAGGCTTCTTCTACATTCAGATACGTTCATGTGTTATGTTTTGAACTGCACAACAATTATGGATGCAACAATTATAGATTTTGGTTGTACGATTATATAGAGTGAAGAATAATCAGGGTTTCACAGTTATCACGTCTAATGTAAGTTTAAGCTTTATATTAGCTAGATTTAGATCTGGACATCCCTTACTAATATTAAAAAACCTTTAAAAGGCATTTTCATTAGTAATAGTTTTTATGCTGAAGGTTTTTCTGTGCTTATAGGGCTACACAATTTAATTATGTGTGTGTTTATAGAGAGGAACGGGAGAAAATAATATAATAATAATTGTTATGAAGGTCATACATACATAATCATTTTAATAATAGTTCGTCTAACATGTCTTTTGTTTACATTGCACTGAAAGCTAAGCACAACTCTCACCGCTACAGCATGAGATGTTTTCTAATGCGTGCGCCCAAAGCCGCGAGCGCGTTGCTCCGCTTGCGCCCGCATATTGGAATATATTTTTACGACATAACAAACTTGCGCGCGGGAAAGACGTGATATGGGAACGGCCCGCGGCTATAGTTATTACAGTGTGCGTGCGTATTAGCTTCGGTGGACAAGCTCGGAACTTTTAACTAGCGCACAGTTGGCACCTTGCGTAACTTTGTTCAGCAGTTTCGTTTTGTTCGGCAGAACAGAAATGCAGAAATGCGGCTTAGAGAAGCCTTTACGATTAATTAACCATGACGAATTAAAGCGCAGTTAATAGTGAAATCGGTTAATCGTTGCATCCCTAATAACGATATCAGTGCATTGTACAAAAGACCTTTTCTACAAACATATTCAAATGTATTCGGCTGCTCTCGCCACTGTCAGGTGACTCACGCTCAGCACAGCTCGTGCTGTATTGAACAGACGCACGTCACTTCATATAGCGGCCGTTTTTTGACTGAACTAAATTTATTCTTGATGTCTTGGTCACACTATTTGGAGGGCCAGAACAAATTGCCTCGGGGGCCGGGTTTGGCCCGCGGGCCGCCAATTGAATAGCCCTGCTATAGACCATTTCAATGTGCTCATGTCATTGGCCCATGATCATTTCCTGCTTGACGTTAAACTATTTCCTAACTGTAACAAGAGGCAATTCAATCATAACTTGATTTTAAATCAGCCGTCATAACACTATTTATCAATATGTGGACCTTTTTGGATTCTCAGAAGCAATGGAAATTAAAAATGTAAAACAGGATACGTTAGGGCCATTGTTTTTGTTTACATCCCTCAAAATGGTCTATAAATGCTTGTGTTGTTTTAAAGGTACAGTTTATATATCTGACTGTTTGGACAAAATTGTTTTACAAATAGTATATAAATATATTTATACATTTTAATACAAGAATTGTTGTGCTGTGAAGAAAATATAAAACTGTGTATGGAAAGCATCGTCAATGCACCGTGATGCACCGAGATATCAAATTGAACCGAATCGATGGCATGATAATCGTAACCGAACCGAATCGTGAGACCAGTGTAGGTTCACACCTCTACTATTTATATACAAACATCACATATGTAATTAAACCTATATGCCTCTACAATTAAAGCACTCCATTTAGGATTCAGGCATTTTTAATTTAAGTTTTTAAATAATAGGATAAAATTTAAAGATAAAAATCACAGTATTATGTTTTAATATTTATAAACTTATATTTAACTGTAATATTTATATACATTTTGCCTCTACAATTAAAGCACTATTTTGGATTCAGACATTTTTATTATTTTTTTTTTAATACAATAAAATAAAATAAATTAAAAATACATACAGACAGATATAAACCTGTATGTATGTTATATTGACCTGCTTATATTTTAATTACATAAAATACTTGTGATCTTTTCAAGTTTCTATTAAAGAACACTATTTAAGATCCATGTATAAATTTTTAATTGACTTCAAGTCTTTAAATAAATGTCATTATATTATTTTAATATTTACCTATTAGTATTTAGTATTATCGTTTCTTATTTATTGATAGTTTAATCATTTATTAACTATTTTAAAATAAAAAACATTATTACACGACCTCTCCATGTTTACAAACTCACCACAGTTAAGATCGTTACAGAAGCTTTTGAGTGAATGATACTTTACCAGTAAAATAAAGGTGTAATATCAGGAACTTTACAGTCATTTACTTCTATTTCTGTGTGAAAGGGTCTCATGTGACTTCTGAATGTTGACCAGCGTGGTCTGACCTGAGGATGTAGTTGTGTTTGAGGCAGTCTCTCAGTCCGGTGTCCACGGCTATGTGAGCCGAGCTCCAATCAGGGTGATTCCGCACACAGTCCGCGATTGGCTGCAGCATCTCGGGTTTCAGCGGTGGGCGGAGCATCTCATAAAATGGGCGGAGCTTCAGGGCATATTGAGGAAACCAGTTCATCGCGTCCTCCTCTGAGGCCACCTGGAACATCCTGAGCACAAACAAAACCAAATTCAACTCCTTCCTCAAAATGAGATAATGAAACTGTGACCGATGAAGATTAAAGGGTCACGAAACACCAAAACACATTTTTTGAGCTGTTAACAGTCATATATGTGTCCCACGCTGCTATAAACACTATTAGGACACATATATTGCACTAAAAAGTGAAAATTGGTTGTTTTTGCGTTATTTTGAGCAAATTCGTTCTTCCGGTTTGAAACGAATTTTTGAAGCTGCGTCACGGCCATGAGATACTTAGGTGTAAATCCAGCCGGAGAGTGGCTGTCTGTCTTTTCTAGGACGTTCTTACGTATCTGAGGGTGCAGTATTAATTCATGAGAAAGACGTGCTTCAAACCAATCAGCGCGCTCTATTGTGTATGACGTGAAACTTAATTAATTTGCATGATAGCTCCGGAGACTGTTTACCAGTTTACACTGTTCAGACGGCAGAGAGACGCCACGTTGTGTTGCCAAAACAAGTGAAAGTACAAGAATTTCAAGACAAGATTCGTAGGTGTTATTAGTGCGTTGCAACTAAGGTTTTGTTTTCATTTTCCCTTTATGAGAGAGCAGCTGGAGTCACGTGTGGATTATAGTGCACACGACACGCGACAGAACGCGTTCGTAAGGAACATTTTTACCCGAGAGCTTTTTCTCATCTGGAAATGGTGAAATCCGTATTTGTCGCTCGTCTACTTTTAATAAAAAGACAGTCTGTCTACAGATTTGGTAAGTGTTTGCAGTGGACTGCCCTTTGTTTAAATGCTGCTCTCCGAGTGTAAACATGTAAACACAAACTATTCCCGTCGTGCAGGATTTTCGCTGCAATTTGTGACAGGATAGTCTATACACACACGGCTTTCTGACGCTACCTACCGAGTACATAAGTTACAGAGAAATGCGGAGGATTTTTTTCTCTTATTCGCCGTATCAAATCAGCCTCTGTGTTTGTTTTTCCTGTCAAACTTAGCGCGTGCCCAATGTTAACTCCCTTCTATGCAAAATCTTACCCTCTTTCCCTCCCCCGACACTCCCACACTCCCAGAGCTGGACACGCCCAACTTTCCTGACTTTTTTCAAAACAGAGGTGTGAAAATACCCTGCTGAGACAGGGGGTTTCGTGGCCCTTTAAATGCTAAACAATGGTCTTTTGTGGCCAAGGCTTCCCAAATGCTCATCTAAAGCAAATCTATTTGACAGGCTGTGAAGTAGGGCTGCATGATACAGGAAAAATATAGATATAATAATATATCGATATTGCTATTGAGTATTGCAAATGCATTGGTTTATAATAGGTTCTGCAAATGTTGTACAAAATAATCCAAATTACTCTAAAATAATGTTGTTGTTGTTGTTTTCAAATAAAGCCATTTGAGTCATCTGGTGAAATTAAACTCAATATCACAAAGTGTATCGCAGAAAAATAAAATATTGCAATGTCAGTTTTTTCTAATATCGTGCAGCCCTATTTACGGGACTCACCTCAGGGCCACAGATGGAGATTCGGGACAGAGTAGCAGGCAGTCCCATGACTGGCTTTGCTGGTTTCTGTACAGGACAAGTCTGCCCTCCTGCTGGAGTAATATTTTGCCATTATAGTCCGAAAGCTGGACATCCCTCACGCGGTATGGGTTGGAGAACAGGTTCGACACAGAGCTCACAGTGTCCAAAATACGGCCCAGGAACTGCATGGTGACCTGCATGGAGAATGCAAAGTGGAACGATAGTGGTTTGGTTTTTTCATTTAACCAATGAATTTGCATAGCTTACAATTTACAGTTACGGTTGAGGATCTTTAAAAATTGTTACCATTTCCTCTTTTATCTTGTTTGAAGGGATAGTTACTTTCTATCTACAGATTGGTCATTTGTCATGTGTTTTCAGGAGCCATGAATTATTATTTAGTTTTGACTGTAAATTTCTGATTTCCCAAAGTATCTGGCAGCCATTAACTTCAGGGCTCGCAATATCAGGTAGCCCGAAGTCTTACGGCCCATTCACACGGGGCTTCAGCGTCAACGCTTGACAGAGGGCGTGTCTGAAGTTGGGGCTGACGCGATCGACATAGCAGCGTCAGCCAATGAAATTTGTCAGCAATAGGCCACTGTTGGAGCTGGTGCACTTGCATACAGCGATCTGATTGGCTGACGCTTCCGTCAGCGAGCAACGCCTCTGAAGCGGCGCCGACGGATCCACAATGCAGTTCGGCACGCCTGACGTCACCCATTCAAAGTGAATGGGAAGCGTTGAAGCTGACGCCCCGTGTGAATGGGGCGTTAGGGTTATTGTTTTTTCAGTTGGGCTACCAAAATCTATCTACACTGTGCCTACAATGAGCAAGGTGTAGATAACAATAGCCCTGGGACTTCAGGCTACCAGATTTTGTGAGCCCTGAACTTACATCAGTGGTCACCAACCTTCATTCGTCTAAGATCCCTAACCTTAGCCTTACAAAAAGCCAATATCTACCCAATCAAACTTGACAGAAAAAAAGCTACACTTGTCATTTGCTTTTCCAGCTTGAAACTTTTAATTTAACAATTGTAACTATGTAAAAGCACTAGTTTAACCTGTTTTCAACTTTTTATTTAATGCAACCAAGAAAATCTGGGAATTTTCAGGAAAATTTGGGTGACAATGCACTGTGACATTAGAAGTAATCAGATCATATAAAATGCTGACTTGCATTTTATGAATCACTCAGAACCACATTTCTTCTCTAATGTTCTAATGAAAAAAAAAACAGCATGTAGGATGAGAAAATATTCATTTTTGGGTGAACTACAGTATCCCTTTTTTTTTTTAGCTTTCGTTAATTTTTCTTCTGCTTAGTCTCTTCATTCATCAGGGGTCGCCACAGTGGAATGAACTGCCAACTTACAGTATCTAGCACATGTTTTACGCAGTGATGCCCTTCCAGCCGCAACCCAGTACTTTAACCGAAAAGAAAATGGTGAATGAATGATGTTTAACAGAGCAAGGAAATTTTCACAGTATGTCTGATAATATTTTTTCTTCTGGAGAAAGCCTTATTTGTTTTATTTTGGCTAGAATAAATGCAGTTTTTAATTTTTTTTTTTAATATATTTTAAGGTCAAAATTATTAGCCCCTTTAAGCTATACAGTATTTTTTCAATAGTATACAGAACAAACCATCGTTATACAATAACTTGCCTAATTACCCTAACCTGCCTAGTTAACCTAATTAACCCAGTTAAGCCTTTAAAATGTCACTTTAAGCTGTATAGAAGTGTCTTGAAAAATATCTAGTCAATTATTATTTACTGTCATCATGGCAAAGATAAAATAAATCAGTTATTAGAAATGAGTTATTAAAACTATTATGTTTGAAAATGTGTTGAAAAAAAATCTCTCCGTTAAACAGAAATTGAGAAAAAAAATAAACAGGAGGGCTAATAATTCTGACTTTAACTGTACAGTATATCTTAAGAATCTATTTTTTACTGCTCAGAGCAAAACAATATATATTTAACATAAAATATATTGGACCTAATATTTTAAAACATTAAATGTGTTTTGAAACATTATTTCTGTAATGTAAAGGGAAAGTTCACACAAAAGTTTTAATTATGTTATAATTTATAATCTCTCTACTTGTTTCAAACCATTTTCAAAACAATGACAGAATTTTCATTTTAGCGAACAATCTTTTGAAATATAAATATTAATATACACGTTCTGCTTTAAAAAGTGTTTTACTTTTGTTTAAATTAACCCATATTTCCAGAGTTCAGTAACTTACTTTTGCTTTGACCTCTATTGATGTAACCTTAGTTTATAATAGGGCTGCACAATATATCGTTTGAGCATCGATATCGCAATATGTGCGTCTGCAATATTCACATTGCAAGACAGGTCAAAACACACGAGATTTGTGAAGACCCTGCAGAACTGAACCATAATGGAGTGAAGTTTATCATATGCATGTGTTTTTAAGGCCTGTTACTATTAAAAAAGATGTTTTAAAAAGATTAATTTTAATTATTTATATGGTGAATACAGTGCTTTTTTACATCTGATTATTAAATTTCTGTACCTGAATAAAAAACAGTAAAGCACGGTTTATTTCAATATTTGCTGCATTGTGTTTATTTATGACTGTAGTTTGTTTAAGTAATAGATTACAAATTTAAATCACTTCCCTATAAAATCATCCCAAGTAATGACTTTGCAAATAGAGCTATTTAAGTCATCTGATGGAATTGTCACTATATATAGCAGAGAGAAAGGAAAGAAAAAAAAATTTGCAATGTAAAATTTTTCGTGGAGCCCTAGTTTATGAGGGACATTCTAACGCAAACATACATTTTCACTTATAAAAAAATGTGACAGGGCCTGACTTAAGCTTGTCATCCTCAAAAATCATACAAAAACAAGTATAAAATCATACAATTCAATGATAGAATGCATCCTTGATCACTGTCAGCTTCTCCACCATCAAATTAAAACCATAGACTGTAAAAGATATGACGTAGTATCCGTGACGTTACCCATAGGTTTCTGAAGAACGTAAAAGAAACTACAAGTAGGCGTGGCCAACTGTCACCATTTCGGTGAATGTTACAGAGAGAGCCGAATGTTAAATCCTGCACTTTCCTGTGTTGCATATTTTTGTTTTATCTCAGAAAATAAATCCCATTTGAGTACATTGGTGGATGGCCTCTTTCGTTGAGTTCAGGATCTGAGTGAATATGGACGGGTGTGTTGCTGATGGGACACCTGTTACACATCACTTCTATCTATCCATCCATCCTTCTGTCTACTTTTTTCTTTTTCTTTTTTTACTTCTACCTGCCAAGATGACTACAGATTGAAACAAAATTCATACACACACAACTTTTAATGATACTTGTTTAATGTTGTATTTTTACAGATCACTGTAAGGGAAATGTTTAACATTAATGAGTCAAATTATTTATATTTACATAACTGCAGTGCAAATGTCTGAAGTTATTTACCTTTTTAACTACTGCAGTGCAAATGTGTAGTTACTTATATTCACATAGTTCAGGGTTTTCTTTGCTGAAAATGAGTTGGAGGTGGTATCCCATTTATTACATTTTAGCTACTTGAACCAAACGCATTTTGCATTATTCTTGTAATCTTATACAAAAAGATTAACATTAAATGTAATTAAATAAAAAAAGTGTTTGAGCATCACTGGGGGTCAGACTGTAGTCGATTGGTTCGTACAACATTTGATGGAGGTGGACACCCTAATAATTCTCTATGCACAAAAAAAAACTGCATATTGACATTAGTGCAGTGCAAGCATCTAAAGTTATATGTACATTAGTGCAGAACAAATGTTCACTCAAATTGTTCTGTTATTTATGTTTAAATGTTTAGATTAATACATTGAAAATGAACGTTTATTATAATAACCTTATATCCCTGCAGTGCAAGCTAGGCATGGGCCGGTATAAGATTCTGACGGTATGATAACCTTGGATAAAAATATCACGGTTTCACGGTATCACGGTATTGTGATTACTGCTTTAAAATATATTCTTTTTAAATGTCTGGGTAAAAAACTGAAAGGTTTTTTTCCCCTTTGAACACAATATATTTTATTTTGAGAAACATTTATAATATTTTGGAGCAGTAAACGTGCCAGGCTAAATAATAAAAATGAATCATTGACCCCTGCTGTCTTCATTAGTTTCAAAAACACAAATTTAAAATGGCATCTTTGGATATCTTTTCTGCTGGAGATGCTGTTGTTAAAAAAGATGTAAAAAAAAAATCTTACACATACCTTAGAAACGGTATTAGAGAAAATTTTGGCGGTATGATAACCTTGACTTTTCCAAACCGCGGTATACCTTGAAAACGGTTATCGTCCCATGCCTAGTGCAAGCAACCCTAAAAATTATGTACAGTATACTTGTTTATATTTGTTAAAAGAATAAATTCAAGTTCATCATTCCACATCAAATGTTATCTTCTCTTTAATCTTTTGCTCAAGCTTTTACTAATGGGCAGAAGGCAAGCCATTGTGTAAATCTGGTTGATGCTCGCTAATAGAGAGAGATGATGACTGTCCAGCTTGTCGCTTCACCCTGCAGATGAGACCCTCAGCCAAACGATGGAAACTGTCTCCCTCACCTAGTTTCATGTAGGATGCAAGTTGTGAACCTAAATCAGATGTAATACATGTAGAAGTATAAATCAGGAAGAAATTAATCTGCTTTAAAAGTGTATTAGGTTTTGTTTTGCATATAAATACTTTTTTTGCATATAAAAAACATTTGTTTCAGTTTGTTACTTGCCTAATAAATGACATTAGAATGTTTAGTTTTAGACAGATGGCTATATTTCTGTTCTATCAAAGTTTAGCTATATATAATTTTTTTTTATTAAAGTCCATGATAATATCGATTAAAGTCCTTTATGGTAATCCAAGGAAACACTTATAAACAGCCAGTGTAAGCTGTATCATCCTCTCTTGCACCATCTGCATACAGTGATTGCACTAGGAGTAAGCATGCAGGCTGAGCACAAACACAGAAAAGCGATCGTGCAGTCAATTAATCAGTCAACCTCTTTGCGGTTTGGTGTGACAGCTGTCTGTTTAATTAATGATTCGATTAAAGTCATTCACTGTATTCCTAGGAAACATTTCTAAACAGACGAGGTTGAATCAAGCTTCTTATTCGCAGCTTCTTATTGACGCTATACGGTCCACCTTAAAAACCTATCCGGTCCACCTTAAAACCCGCGACCGGATAGCGTCAATAAGAAGCTGGATTCAGCCTCGTCCGTGCGGGCTGGGCACAAACACAGAAAAGCCATCGTGCAGTCAATTAATCAGTCTCTTGAAAAAGCAAGGACAGCTCCATATTATTACAGCAATGCGTCCATTTTGAAGAGACTGGTTCATTACGGCTGGCCTGGTCCCGCTCTGATTGTAAGGCAAAGCGTGATTGGTTGGAGCGAGAACGAGCAGCGATTGGTCAGCATCACGGTGCCGGTATCTGACTGGTTTAAGCAGAAGGTGGGTGGAGTCCATCTATTTGTGGATCAGTGTTTGTCTTGACGTTAGAACTGTTTCAAAATCCACAAATGCACAGCCCGATCCACAAATGGGCAGAGAGGTACCCACAAAAACCACAGTGATCTACAAATGCTTAGAGAGCAACCCACAAATACCACAGTGATCTACAAATGCACAGGACGCAATTCACATATAAATGTCAGGCAAATTTGTGTTTGTAGAATAAAAAAAAATATGTGTGAGTATGTTTTTTATTTGCAAGTCTAATTTTACTTATTTGTGAATGTAATTAATGTTTGTGGAACTCTAAGATTTATTTGTGGATATCATTGTATTTATTTGTGAATATGCTTGGTATTTGTCAAACGCTTCACATTTATTTGTGGATTGTATTATATTTGTTTGGAAATATGAAACAATTCTGGCTCCATAGGTGAACAATAATCATTTCTTCATTGCTTGAGCTTGAACCATGCATGCTTGTTCGAATCGCCAGTAACTTTAACAACAAGCGTGTCAACTTTCTCTCTTCTTCTTCTGTGTTACAAGCAGGTGTCAGAAGCTTAGCGCCACCCTGTGCACCATCTAACGTCAAGGAGTGATTTTGCATACTCTTCTGCTCGACGCCAGAGAAAATCGCTTGGGCTTGAATGCAGAAAACATCTCCAAAAACACTGACGATAAACGCAAACGAAAAGCATCCCGGTGTGTACGAGCCTTTACAGTTTTAAAGAAAAATCTAAATGATAAATGATCTTAAATAAAACAAATACATTTATAGATATGGTGTATATATAAGTGTATAATTTCCCTCACCTGGGAAATGGAGGCCACTTGAATGGTTTGTGAGCACTATTAAGTGCACACAGCATGCCATATCATCTGATAATACAAAAATACAATGTATATGCCAGTGGCGGCTGGTCAATAGAGGGCGCTGGGGCGCCGCCCCCGTCAAGTTACTCCTTTAATATGTCAATATTTATTATCACAAATATTAACAAAATAAACTGATTTAATTCTAACATTCTAACATTTATTGTAGTCATACTAACATTTATTGAAAAAAAAATGTATGAACAATATTTTTTCATATGTGTACGGGGCGCTGGACTAATGCGTGTCTATGTAGGTACACGAACTTTTGCAAAGCATGTGATATGACGATAAGCTTTAATTGGCCGGTTTTAAATTGTCCTTAGGGCGCAGCGCTCTGCGCCCCGAACCCTCCCATTTTGTTGTTAGAACGAATCATATTTGTTTTTATATGATTGGCCTTATGTGATTGGACCATTCTCACTTAGACCACTCACTCAGCAGCAGCTCGTCAGTTAGCTGTGCTGACCTTTAATCATATAGTGAAAGCAAGTGCAAAATGAAGGAAAATTCTGTTGTATCTTTGCAAAGATATCCGTTCACAAGGCATTTGGATGAAGAAAAAAAAAAACAATCAAGGAGCTTGGACCAGATCGACCTTCCTTGCAAAACTAATGAAAACAAATTCACCAGCAGTCAAGTGATTGCGAGCGCGCGTACACCCTTGGCTTTTTTCAGCACTTGTTATGACAAACGGAGTTGGCTGGCAGGTTGTAATGTAAAGTCATGCCTTTTACTGTTTTCCATGTTTGCTGTTTCAAACAGCATGACGCGAGAGAGGCTGAATGCATTGGCCATGCTGTCAATAGAGAAGAGACTGGTGACTGAGATGACTGACTTTAACCAAATGGTCACTAAGAAATTTGCAAGCCAGAAAGAAAGGAGAGCAGAATTTATTTTTAAGTAGTGCTACTGACCAGTGATTAGGCAACATTTATGTGTGTGTGTGTGTGTGTGTGTGTGTGTGTGTGTGTGTGTGTGTGTGTGTGTGTGTGTGTGTGTGTGTGTTTAGTGATTATCTTGATTACTTCATTACTGATAAACCCAAATTGAACTAAAATGAACTGATTTGTGATGCATTTATTGTAAGCTTTAGTCATTTTTGTTTTTTGGTACATCAAGTGAAAAATGGCTTTTAAAATGCGCCCCCCTCACATTTTTTAACACCAGCCGCCACTGGTATATGCCGAGTTCAGTGACGACTAATCAGCCGGAATCAGCCAACGAGACCTAGCTGTCACTCAAGTGGCCACGCCCTTAATTATGTAGACTTAATATAACCTAATATAAACAAAACAGATGAGCTATAAAAAAAAATTACCACCCTCAGTTGTCATGAAGGGTAATATTGGCTATATGAACCAAAATCGTTCTTTGTACCAGGCTGTAAACACCTTTTTTTCTGCTGTAAAGTTGGCCATATTAACATTGGGGTCAATAGAAATTTGCTCCATTATAGAGCCAGGACTAGAGGAATTTCGATGAACTGCAGTTTCAGTTACTTCCGTATTAGCTTCACGAGGGCAAGCGGGAGCTTGTCGCTTGCCTTAAACGTATAATGCACGCATTTTATGTTAAATTTAATGCAAATGTGACAGGACTGACATGGGGACAATTGTAAATTTATTTGTATACTATATTTGTAGTATTTATTTGTAGAATTTAGAATTTCATGTTTTTAATCAATTGATGTGAATGATAACAACTTATACTTGCTATTTCTGAAGTATTTTTTTTTCTAAATAACAGTTTTTAGCATAACAAAACTAATAAAGCTGTAGGTTCAATTAGGCTGAAGACAAGTTTGTAAAGTGTAAAGTGTTTTTAATAAAGAACAAAAATCTGAGAGTCAAATGAATGACATATTCCTTTACAGAACAAGTCACAGAAATCAACCATTAGTCCATTTTAGACATTTTTGGGATGAAATACTTTTTTTTCATTGTATTCATGTTTTTATTTCAGGGACAGATAATGTACATTTCTGCTAGAATGTCCCATAATGATATATTTTCTAGGTGCATGAAGTGATGCAGTAACATGCACCAGTCGGTTCATCATCAGTATTGAAGTCAGTCAGGTTGGGAGGGATCTGGGTGAGACATGACTGCGAGTTTCACATCTAAAAATAAAACAACTTTCTGTTCGAGAGAGACCAATTCAAAACAAAACCAGATAAAAATGGATTAAAACCTCAAACCCCGTTTTCCGAGAAAAAAACAACAACATTTCCGTTAACTGTAAATGATATATGACTGGTCTGAAGTATTGTTTTTAGCCTCGTGCACAATCATCTCGCAACCGAAAACGTCTCTCACACAGTTAACTTAGCATGTGACAGCTCGCTGTTTAAATAGTTTTCACGATCACTATGCAGATGACAATAACCAAAACTAGTTTCTCGAACAGTCAAAAAAGAAAAATAACACATCTTGAAAATGATAGAGCCACACCAACAGTCGACACTCATTTTAAAGCAGACACCCCAATTATATATATATCTATAAAATATTAAACTTCTTAGTCGTATATGCTTTGCTGAATGCCTTACCTTTATCGCTATTTCATTATCCTATACTGTTAGCGCTTCGCAGAGTCAGTAAATCGCTGACTTTTGATAGGACGTCAACAATCACTGCATGACAACCAACCTTGTGTAAGCTTGACTGGCAGAAGCAACAGCCAATCAGCATGCGAGTATTCATTGCGCAACTGCAAGCTCGGCCAATGAAGGTGAAGGGGCGTTTGAAGCCGAGAAAATGCTCCTCTTTAGGATTCACCCGTGTTTAATGATTAATAAGGTCTAGGCAACCGAGTAGCTTCTAGATGTTTAGCTTTAAGATGTAACATACATTATATTTATAAGAGAAAATCTAAAAATAACCATTACAACGTTATGTTTGGCATTAACGTTATGGATTAGCTTTGACTTACGTGTGAAGTAAGCTTAGGAGGTTTCAGATATTCTGATAACTAATATAGGTGAGAGGGTTATTTTTATTTTATTTTTTGAGGCATATATTTATAAAACTATAAAATAAAATAAAGAAATACATAAAGATTTAAATGAGTATATGTCCAAATGTTATGGGGTTTTGAGCAACTTATAAAAAATTTGAAAATTAAAGTAGTTATCGTCTCCATGTAAACTTTGTGAAAGCATCATGAATATTACGTATTTGCATAGCTTCTAATGTTACAAATCATCATATAAATTTATGGTATTTAAAAGACAGTACTGTGGAGCCAGATCAGTGCCAAAAATAATATATTTATAAAATAAAATTCAGCACAATTCACATTTACAAAATCCAATTTGTCATTTTGTAAACACACAATTAGTGAATTCACAAGTAAAAATCATAAATATTTTCACCAAATGAATTGAATTTAAATTTACGCAGTGGATTTACGTACTTTTAAATTGTGTTTTAAATTTATGAATTGGATTTGTGTATTTTTGAATCATGTTTTGAATTTATGAATTGGATTTTTTTATTTTTGAATCGTGTTTTGAATTTATGAATTGGATTTGTGTATTTTTGAATCATGTTTTGAATTTATGAATTGGATTTGTGTATTTTTGAATCGTGTTTTGAATTTATGAATTGGATTCGTGTATTTTTGAATCGTGTTTTGAATTCATGAATTGGATTTTGTAAATGTTATTTGTGTTGTGGATGTATGAATTTTATTTTGGAAATGTATTATTTTTGAGGCTCCATATACTACAGTTGTCCAAAAAGTACTCGCACAACCTACTTCAGTGAGATTCCAGTGAGAAACACTTAACTACCCCATAAGGCCACATGAGAGAATTTATGAATAAGCAAACTAAATGATGCACATTGGTCATATGATATCTAAACTAGATTTTCTAAATCATTGTAGGCCTATATACCATGTTACACTGTAAACTTTGTGGAAATGGATGCACATGTGTAGGGCTGAACAATATAGCGTTTTAGCATTGATATCCCAATGTGCGTATCCGCAGTAGTCTTATTACAAAGATATGCAATGTTGAGTCTGAATTATAGTTGAATAGAATAGAAATCACTGTATATGATTTATGCAAAAAGTTAATTTTCTTAGTTAGAATTTTTGTCTTGTTTCTAGTCCAAATATCTAAATTTCAAAGCAAAAACCAGATTATTTCGCTTATGCCTCTGGCAGATAATTTTGCTTGTTTTAATGAAAAACTCTTAATTTTGCCTTATTTCTTCTGACAGTGAAAACAAAACAATATTTTTACTTAAGTATTTTTAGATATTTGGACTAGAAATGAGACAAAACTAAGTAAGAAAAGGTGATTATTCAATTTATGTACCTGATTACGCTCCAGAAAACCATCAAATAGAACTATTCAAACTATGTTTTGAAACTGTATTTATATCGCAATATTTATTGTAGAATAATAAAATATCAGATTATCAGATTTTGGGCGACGCGGTGGCGCAGTAGGTAGTGCTGTCGCCTCACAGCAAGAAGGTCGCTGGTTCGAGCCTCGGCTGGGTCAGTTGGCGTTTTTTTGTGGAGTTTGCATGTTCTCCCTGCGTTCGCGTGGGTTGCTCCGGTTTCCCCCACAGTCCAAAGACATGCGGTACAGGTGAATTGGGTAGGCTAAATTTTCCGTAGTGTATGAGTGTGTATGGATGCTTCCCAGAGATGGGTTGCGACTGGAAGGGCATCCGCTCCATAAAACATATGCTGGATAAGTTGGCGGTTCATTCCGCTGTGGTGACCCCGGATTAATAAAGGGACTGAGCCGAAAAGAAAATGAATGAAAAGATTTTTCTAAAATCGTGCAGCCCTACACATGAGCATTACAGGACTGTATGTGCACAGGGGTGCAATGCTTCTTTACAAAGTGACATTGCCATCTTCTGGCCTGGCATGCACAATACTGCATTTTAAGTAATTAAGTAACACTGTGATGTTATTGTTCACATAATTTGACCTGGAAAAGAGCAGACACTGTTAGCTTATATTCAAACCAATAAATCACATAAAATATTAATTTATTGAAACAGAAACAGTTTTAAGTGATTAGCACAAAGAGTTAATGAGAATTATTTAGTGTCGTGACCAGAAAATTTGTTAAACATGTCTGAAATATTTCAGATTTGTTTCAGAAAAAAAAACTTCTTAAAGTTCACTTATGATGACGATTAACCACTTTTTTAATATAGCAAAGGTATAATAACCATGTTTTATTTTTATTTTGGTGCATTGATTACCATCCCTGATACCACACGGAAATCTATTTGTTGTTGATATTTACATCTGGAAGGTGTATTTATTTGAGGTTTGCTCATCTAAATTACAACTATTAAACATCTCCTTTTAGACATTAAATAAATTATTAAAATATGATTTAAGATTTCAAGATTTTATGCTTTAAGTTCAAATTTTGATTGTTCGTTCATCAAATCTTTTAAAGATGTTTATTAGATCATTGTACACAGCAGATGTCTTTCAAACCAATGCTCTTTTTACCACAAATACCACTGTTAAACTATGGTTTGTGTAATAAAAAAACATAATGCATTTGTGCTCACCATGGTTTAAAGGGACAGTTCACATAAAACTGAAAATTCTGTAAGCATTTACTCACCCTTCACTTGTCACAAACCTGATTGAGTTTCTTCCTTTTGTTGAACACCAAAAGATTAATTATTTAAACAAATGTTGGAAACCTAGTAATTATTGACTTCCAAAGTATTTGTTTTCCTACTATGGAAGTGAACGGTTACTGTACTGGTTTCTACAAAACAAAGGAAGCTGGCAAACCTTTATGAGTTTCTTTAGCTTTATTGTTAGTTAATAAGTACTAACATGAATGAACATTAGCAGGGGCGTAGAGGACATTTTAAAAGTGGGGGAACAGCTGAATGAGATCCAAAAGTTTACGTTCATATAATTATTAATCACCTGTTTCTAAATGGTCTGGCTTTAAAAGTGAGGGGGGTGTACATTAGTAATTACTGTAAAATAAATAATAATAAGTAATAAATGCTCTACACGTATTGTTTATTATCAGTTTATTATTAATATTAATATATGAACTAGCATTAACTAATGAAAACTTATTGTAATGTGTGACCAAACCACTTGAGGGTAAATTTCAATTCTGGGTAAACTATCCAACACTAACCTTTTTTTTGTATAGCCGATGGTTAATTTCCATAAGGGTTTTTCAAATTTAACATGGCATCTAAATACAAAATAAAATAAAAGTAAAATACATTTTCAAGTTTACAGTTTACATTTTGGATACAACACACCAAACAATTTACTAACAATATATATTTACTCAGAATGTCAATGTGTTATAAACAGGGTGCGAATTACAGGGGGGTTTGGACCTGGTGTCAGCCCTTTAATAGTAAGAAATAGCTTCCTCTGATCTCTGACCTTAAATATTAATAATTCAAATGTATAATATAAATATACATTTGATCCCCCTATAACGGTTTATACCATTGTGAATGGATAATGTGCCAATCAATGCTAGGAAAAATAGCATTCAACAGTTTGAAACTAGCAGTTCTGAGCACCGACAGACATCACACGTTTCTTTTAAAATAGATGTTTATATTAGCATGTAGTCTAAAAAAGAAAAATTAGAAACATAATTTGCATTGTATAGTCACTAAATATCCCTCAAAATACTAAAAACGTATACATTTTATTAATAAATTAGATGTAATTTAAATACATCCATAAATTTGATTCCCTGAAGCATGTATTACCAAACTACTACTGAAAAAAGTTGACCCCTCCATCATCAATGTAAAATTTGCAGATTGGTTATACATATCATAGACAGCACACCAAACAATTTAGCAACAATATATTTACTCCTAATGTCAATATGTTATAAACAGGGTGCGAATTACAGGGGGGTTTGGCGGGGATTGACCCCCCTAATTAACGCTTGATCCCCCCTGAAAGACATCGAAACAACATTTATAGGGGGGTCAGCCCTTTAATAGTAGGAAATAGATTTCTCTGATCTCTGATCTATACATAAAATATTAATAGTTAAAATTATCAAATATAAATATACATTTGATCCCCCTTATAACGGTTTATACCATTGTGAATGCATAATGCGCCATGCTAAGAAAAATAGCATTCAACAGTCTGAAACTGGCAGTTCTGAGCACAGATAGACATCTATATTCACAAAACACGTTTCTTGTAAAAAAAAAAAGATGTTTATATCTGCATGTAGATTAAAAAAGAAAAATTAGAAACATAAATTGTATTGTATAGTCACTAAATATCCCTCAAAACATTGAAAATGTATAAATTTTTATTAATAGATGTAATTTAAATACATCCATAATTTTGATTCCCTGAAGCATGTATTACCAGACTACTACTGAAAAGTTGACCCCTCCATCATCAATGTATAATCGACACATTGGTTATACATATCATAGACAGCAAGTTCACTTTTAAATGAACTTTAACTCTTTATCTCTTACTATTCATTCATAAATGAAAATCAACGAGAAAAACCTTCGAACAAGGTATTCCAAGGTATACTTTATCAATGCATGGTTATATGAAGGACGTGTTTTATTATCTTATTACCCCTTCTCTCGGTTTCCAGGACTACCGGGGCTGGTTGACCCCGGAACACGTGACTGCGCGGGGGTTTGTTTCTGTCACAGATTTGTAAAGTGTAGAGCCGCGAGACAGAACCGTCTGCACCGAAAAGATGGAGCTGTCGGCGGCAGAAGACCGGGTTTTCGCCGCGGAAGCCATTCTGAAAAGCCGCGTTAGGAAAGTGAGTAACGAAGAATAATATCTTAAGAGACTGGGTTAGTTTTCTACGACGTGAAGTACAGAAAGAGTGTCGTCTTTCGTTTGTCTAGCGAAGCGGAGCAATGACAAGAGGGGGGAGGCCTACTTGCAGATGTTTGCCGATTTAGCGAGCCAACGCATTTTTTTTTATTGTCAGATTGGAAATAACACCTCAAATGTGAGACGTTTGTGTATGTTGCTTGAGATTTGCGTAGTAAAATCGGGTTGAGCTGTGCTGGGAACTGACAACAGCCCCGCTAAAAGAGCAGCGGCAGGAGGAGGAGGAGGCTAAAAAGGGACAAAGTGTCTGGCAGGAGTCCATGACAAAATCAATGCATGCTGGCTGACCAAAGTTCCAAAGAGCTCAGCAATGCCGGAGGATTTGTGTGGTTTACATACTGCAGAGTGTGTGTCATGGCACGTGGTTTAATGGGGGTAGTTGTGTTGTGTGTTAGTTTATATTTAAATGACCCAACTTTTACTGATCAGCAAAAATTGCCTAAATTACATGGACTTGATGGTTGTTTAAATAAAGAATATTTTCATCGTCTTTCGTTCTGCAGGGTCGTATCGAGTACCTGGTAAAATGGAAGGGTTGGGCGCTCAAGTAAGTGTAAAATATATATATATATATATATAAACTGCAATAGGTGTATAATTGATGTAGTATATTGTGTTGTTTGTTTGTTTTATAATGTGAGTTATAGACCATGTTTAGTGTTTTAATTTAGAGCTTTTTTTACCAGTAGTGTGTAATGGACATGGAACAATAACCATTTTCAAGGTATACCACGGTTTAGAGAAGGTCAACAGTGTTTCCAGCAGAAAAGATATCCAAAGATGCCATTTTGAATCGTAAAGAAATCTGCGACTCATTTTAATTATTTAGCCTGACATGTTTACTGTTCCAAAATATTTTAAATGTTTCTCAAAATAAAATGTAAATTGTGTTCAAAGGGGAAAAAGTTTTTTTTTTTAATCCAGACATTTAAAAAGAATATATTTTAGAGCATTAATCACAATACCGTGAAACCGTGATATTTTTTTCCAAGGTTATCATACCGTCAGAAACTTATACTGGCCCATGCCTAGCAGCTTTAACTCTGCAAAGAAATAAAGATTTTTTTGATGTTACAGATATGAAAAATTCCATTGATAAGCTGGTCCTGAGAATAAAGTGTGGCACACATTTACATCCAGATAGAAAATAAACTGCAACTAGTGGATTTAAACACTAAAGATTAGCTTTAAAATTCATATGTGACCAAAACCAGTCGTAGGTGTAAATTGTTTTTGAAATTGAGATCTATGAATTTCCTAAAAATTTAATAAATTATCTTTCCGCTGATGTGTACTTTATTTGAATAGGACAATAGTTGGCTTAGATAAAACTATTAAAATTCGGAGGGTTCAAAATATTCTAAATACTTAAAAAGTTACCCTTAAAGTTGTCCAGATGATGGCATTTTTTTATTAGTATTGATATATTTATGGTAGGAAATTTGCTGTGTCTTCATGGAACATGATTTTTCCTTTTTTATTGGCATAAATAAAAAATCAGTAATTTTGACCCCTTATTTTGCCATTGAAAAAAAATAAAAAAATAAATAAGAGTGGTTTTCTGTCCAGGGTCACATATGTCATGTGAAATCAGTTTTACTGAATAAAAAGTATCGGTGTGACTTTGACTTTTACATATTTGCATGCATTGTGAAACAGGCCTTATCAGTGAGGACAAAAGTGTTTTGGTTGATGAAAAACCAGGTGTTCTTGCATGATATACTACCTTTAAAACTATAGCATGAAGTTTTAATGTAGGCTACTCATATTGAGATATTTCTTATCATCATGATATTTCCTAACTCCATTAGCATTTCAAAGATTCAATGTTTTGCAATATAGACACAGCACATGGGAACCAGAGGAGAACATCCTGGATGATCGACTCGTTAAAGCCTTTGAGCAAAAGTGAGTGTCAGTTTAGACTTTACTTTTACCTCCTATATCTTTATAAAGTTATACAAACGTAAAGAACCAAACTATTTTTCAGTAAACTGTATATATATTCCAACAGTTCGTATTTTCAGCGTAACGTCCAGAAAAGGACTGTTTACATTTTTTTTCTTTCTTTTATTTTGCTGCTTTATGCTGCCAGTTAGACTGATGGTTTTTTAAACAATACATCTTGTGTTTTGCTGCTTTCTACGACTATCATTTAGATTGTTATGGTTTAGATTTGACACTAAAGTGATGTCATATTTTCCCTGGCTCAAATGGTGCTGTTATAAAATTCATAGGGAGCGGGAGCAGGAACTTTATGGCCCAAAGAAACGTGGACCCAAACCAAAAAACTTTGTACTAAAGGTTTGAGAATTTCTTTGATTACTTTTTAAAAAAACAAGTTTTTTTTTGTTTTGATTGATCTTCTCAGAACTTCCTATTTCAAAGTTAATCCCTTTCACTCACCTTTGTTTTCTGCCTGTCTAGGCACGGGCTCAGTCGGGTGATCGACCTCGGAGCTCATATACTCGACGCACTCCACCTTGCACCACTGCAAAGCCTCCCACCGCTTCCTCCTCTGCAAGTTCAGCTGCTCCTCAGCCTTCATCATCCTCTTCCCACTCTACCGCTCCAACCCCTAGAGTGCACTCTCTCGCAGCTGCTCATAAATTGAAGAAAGACATACATCGTTGTCACATGATGTCTCGACGACCTTTGCCACGATCTGACCCTCTGGCCAACTCCACAGGATCCTCATCTCGCCACCCCATTTCTCCATTTTCTGAAACTGTCCGCATTCTTAACCGCAGGGTCAAACCGCGGGAGGTTAAGCGAGGGCGCATAATCTTGAACCTAAAGGTCATTGACAAATCTGAAAATGGTGGAATGACCAGTAGAAGGACACCACAGTCATTTGCAGGGAGGGCGAAAATCCCATCCCGAAATCGAATCATTGGGAAAAAGCATGGGGACATGCCTTACAGGCCGTTCCAGCATCCTATGAAGATGTTAGGCTTTCCGATGTACGGCCAACCTTTTGGGCTTAACCCCTCTGGAGGGGCGTCCTCTATGGCCAATGAAGGGTCCAACACTGGAGCCAGTCATGGAGGTGGAAGCAGGTGTGGTAGCCAATCTTCTGCGCAGAGGTTTCAGTACCAGCCTACTCCTTCTCCATCCAACTCCAGTGGATCTAATGGCAGCTCCCCGTCAACTCAGAAACAACCGACTCAAACCGAAGGTCCTACATCTTCAACTAAATTGGCACCCGCAGATTCCTCATGCTCCCATGATGCCTCTCAGCCTCACCTAAATTCCAGTTCAACACCATTCCTTTCTTCTTCACCATCCTATTCATCCTCTCCATCATCATCTCAGCAAGATGAAGACCTTGGATCTCTGAAGTTCGCAACTTCTCGGGGCAGAAAACGGGAACTTCGTCATCAAACCCAGGTGGGTCGAGCTTCGGTCTGCCAGGTTAGTGACAAAACTATTGCCTCACTTCCTAAGGAAAATAGAGTTCCAAAAGAGGGAGACCCTGATTGGCACCCTGAAATGGCACCCAGCTCTGCCAATGTGGTTGTGACTGATGTCACCACAAACCTTCTCACAGTCACCATCAAGGAATTCTGCAATTCGGGAGCAGGTTCTGATCCCTCCTCCCCTTGCCAAGCTGACAACCCACCCTCTCCCACCACAACTGCCTATTGAAGGTTCCCCCAAAAGTCCCCTCCAACAAATATCTGCCCACATAATCCTTTGAGAACTTGCCATAATGATATTAATGCACTCTAAAATAGTTGCCATTAATGAAATTAAAATGTATTTTTGGTTAAATTGAAAACTATTAAGATATTATTTAGAGGCAAGGGTGCTTCCCTTGACCTGTACGTGTTAAACAGCATGTTATGATGGTTTGTGGTACTTCATGATTTTCTTCCCCCTCTTTTTTTCCCCAGTAATTGCACCTTGTCTTGTCACCTCCAGTCCTGTAGAGACCACCATTCCCATGTCATCAGACCTAAAGTTCAGAATCCACCCAAGAAATGTTGATCTCGACAGCTTTCTTGACCTTGTGACATTGCACCAAGACATTTTTTTTTTATTTTTTGAGGTGCATTGGGATCATGCAGTACAAGATGCTTCACTCCTGCCTTGGAAGTTCAGCCAGTGTGGGTGAAGATTGTGTTTCCACTCACGCACTTGTTAGATAACACTTGATGTGGCAATACGCCCATTTAGTCATCTGAACCTTGCATTGATCCCAACATTTTTTTTCCCATGCTAATGAAGAACACCAGTTATCATTGCACTCACTATATTATCCCGGCATAGGCGTGACTGTATTTATATGCACCAAGCTGCAAAATCCTGAAGACTGTTATGTCCTTCTGCTTGAACTCCGCTTTAATTTAGATGTCTGCTGAGACTCTAAACTGAAGTTTGAATGCTGAGGACTGCATCTAAAGTGTGGTACTGTACGTTAAACCTTCCACATACACAACTTCCCATTTTACTTAATTGAGAAGTACCTTCTCATTATTGCCTTCTGACTACAATAGTTTGTGTTTCATGTAATAGTTACTGTATTTTTGGGGCTGGTAACCAGAGATAATTTCTCTCAGAACTTGATTGGTAGACTTTTAAGAGACTTTTATTGTAAGTGGGTCTCAAACCTACCAAATATAACAGATTGCCTTGGTTGATGAAACCCTCATCCGCACCCTTAAACAATACAGTCTGGGACCATGTTCATTGTGTGTATTTTACCGTTGACTGCATGTCATTGGCTCTTGAGCTCGTCCTCTGTTGTCTACAGTTCCAACTGGGTGCTAGAATTGACAAAAAAACAGACCTGGGATAAAACTTGTTTAGTAGATGCTTGTGAGGTGTCAGTATTGATATTGAACTTATAATATTAGTCTGTCAAGTTTTAAAAGTGGTACCCGTGAATCCCTAGCAGTTACTACTCAACTCTATTGAACAAGTTTAGTTTCAAAGGTTAGAGAAACAGTTATTCCAAAAATGTCAATATTTACTCACCTCACGCCATTTAAAAATTATTTTATGATGCTCTTTTCCATATAATGGAAGTGAATACGAGTAGTAAAACTGCAGAAAGGACAAATGGCTTGTATGCTGTATAGCTTTGTGTGATAAACAGACAAAAATGTAAGCAATTCCTTTCTTTACTGGGATCTGTATATAGGTAAAATTTGCACACTAGCATTGTTCACCATTCACTTTCATCAATATGAAAAAGAGCAGCTTTGGCATTTCTGTTCAATAAACCTGTATCGTAATATGTTCAACAACAAAAAAGGTTTGGAAATACATGAAGGTCAGTACATAAGGATTATACCTAACTTGGGGTGAACATCATAAAACATTTTCAACTTGACTGAAAGCGAAGTAGATTATGACGAGTTATGCGGTGAGCTTTTACACAATCTTTTCCCCATTGGGAGAAGTCGTGGTAATTGTTGGTGCTCGTATGGTCATGGTTTGTACCATGTGAAATAGGGTTGGGCGATGTTGACCAATTTAGCATCGTACGATGTCTAATATGAAACATTGGGATGGACGATGGCATTGTCTTCATAGGCGAGGTGAACTCATTATTTATGAATAATTAATTCATAACAAATTAATTATTTGTAGCCTACCGTTTCAACTACCTGACCCGCATGGCCTTTGTTTTACCAATAACCAAATCATAAATAAATAAAGATAAGTTACACACACATTACCACCTGTCAATCACTTTTTCTGCGGGACTCTGGCATGAGTAGGCAGAGTGATCCGTGTCAGTCATTTGTTTGGTGCGGTGGATGGCGGAGGGGTGTCGCAGATGAAAGTGAAGAGGGTTGGAGAGTCGCGGAAGAAGTGAAAATGAACAGCGGACAGGGGAGGAGTGCGGTTGAGGAGGGAGATTGGTAAAATGAGGTGCCGGATCAGATTTCAGAGGTGCCGGATCCAGCGTGTTTCAGCACAAATTAAGCCCTGGATAGAGACAAGATTAATTAAATATCACGTTTAACAACTGTAGTGAGACACGATCCAGCGATACATCCTTGATAAACTGTCCGACGTACACTGTTCTCTGGAGCTCAGACGAGCGCATGACCGTGTCTGTGGCTGTGTGTGTGGGTGTGGTCACGTGATGTGCATTTTCAGTGGACGGAGGGCTGTTAAGAAATGCTAGATGAAACCAGTGTGGACATGGGTCATTTTCGTTCTAAAATGTCATTTTAATACTAAGCTGTATTAGTGTAAACGGGGCCTGAGTGTGTATTTTTCACAAGTGGGTTTGCAACAGGGGCGGAGGATCGACGATGTCGGCTCAGCATCGGGATGTCTATCGGCCATCGGCGATGGACAATGGCATCGTCTTATTGGCCCAACCCTAATGTCAAAGGAACTTTTTTAACTGAGCAGAGCGGTTTACAAACTTCCAATCATTTCTAAAAACGTATCTAAACAGTTTGGGAACTGCCAGCTTGAATTTGTGCAGTCTGTGCAGCTGATCGAGAGCCAATCCGACGATCTATCTGAAATTGACCAATCACCAGGACAAACATAATAAAAAGTGAGCACGGTATTGTACATGACAAATTTGCAAGGTCATGAAATTGCGTCGTATATCACTTTGTTCAAACGATTTTTTATAAATGTGCATGGACATACAATCTTTAAAGGCTTTTTTTGGGCAGTCCAGCAAGCAATATTATAACCTGCCACATTAGGCCTAAAGAAACAGGCTAACCTTCAGTTTACGGCAGCTAACTTGGTTGTATTGAGTGTTGATAAAATGTCAGACTCCACCAGAGGACAAAGGCAAACCTCATTATAAGATTTAATTATAGAACACAATTAAGTTCCACTTGTAGTCGTACAGCCGTCATTTAATGGAGCACTTTTACACTATCGCTGTGCCTTTAGGGAGGAATGAACCTTAGAACGATTTGACAATATGGCGTTGTTTTTCATCAACATATTTACAAAAATGGACTTTAAATATTTGTTTTATTTTAAAGAAGTATTGTAACCTTTTTAAAAAGGGTGGCATGGTGCTCAGTGGTTAGCACTGTCGCCAACAACAAGAAGGTCTCTGGTTTTAGTCCTGGCCAGGCCAGTTGGCATTTCTGTGTGAAGATTGCATGTTCTCCCTGTGTTTGTGTGGGTTTCCTCCAGGTGCTCCGGTTTCCCCTACAGTGCAAAGACATGCACTATAAGTGAATTGAATAAACTAAATTGGCTGTAGTGTATGAGTGCGTGTGTGAAAGCAAGAGTGTATGGGTTATTCTAGTACTGGGTTGCGGCTGGAAGGGCATCCACTGCATCAAACATATGCCAGTGTTGTGATAATCTGTCGAACCTTGTCAGATTGTCCTACCTCCCATTCATAAAGTAGGTGGCACATTTTGATGACACAATATGCCGTCCATCAGATTTTGCTACCAGTGTAAATTTTAATGTGGAGTAGTGTGATATGAAGCTGTAATATCACCCTAACCTACCTAATCCCTAACCCCAACCTCAGAACCATTCAAATACAGTGTTAGTAGCGTAATCTGATGGGTAGGATAAAATGTCATGACTCCGGAATAGTTGGTGGTTCATACCACTGTGGAGACCCTTGATAAATAAGGGACTAATTCGAAGGAAAATTTAATGAATGAACCTTTTTTTTTTAAAATAACTTTTAAACGTTAATGTGAATGCATACAGTCTTACTTTTAGGCCTTCAATCGCCGCCAAAGCATTTTTAGCCAGTTTAGTGATTAATAAAGCTGTTCTCTCCAGACGCGGCAAGTGCGGATAAATTGTGCTATTCGCGCATAAAATAGATGCGTGAACATTTGAGTTTTTCTCGCTTTATTTGGGCATCAAATTCACTTAACAACAGACTCGAATTTGCGTGATGGACAGGACTTCTGTCTGCCCGGTGACTATAGCTTCATTGCTAAATGGCTAACATGGATTTTATAGAGAGAATAACTATGTTTATGTGCTTTATGAAGGCTGAAATCAGCGTCCATTCGTTTGGAGCTGTGTCTGAGTCCACTAGATTCTTTCAGAGGTGCACCCAACTCTGAGTTCATCAACTTCACAAAAAACCATACCTGGATAATGGAGGCTTTTAGCGGTGCTTTGACTGAGCCAAGCCCAGTTTAATGAACTGGTGTCGGCAGGAGGATTTTCCCCCGGGACACCAACAACAGGCGCTACTTCATAATCACGCCCCCACAAGAGCAAGCTCCTGATTGGTTAACGCGCTGCGAATGTCCGCTGAAGTTCAGATTTTTGAACTCCCAACAATATGCGCGTTGTGCGTCAATCGCGCAAAACGCTCAACTCGCGCCGCTTCATTCACGTGAATCACGTCATTCGCGCCGCCTCATCCGTGCATATTGTGCCGCAGGATATCTATTCGCATCTTTGCATTGACTTACCATGTAAATCACTCGCGCTTGACGCTTCTTCCGTGTCTAGTGTGTACGCAGCATAACATTTTTTAACGTAGATTATTTTTGATTAAATGATAGCACAGTTTATGTGATTAATAATTTATCCTCCATTAGTCCAATGCTGTGTTTGTTGAACAGCTTGTAACAATAATGTTGAAGCATTTTGATTGGTCCAGTAATTGCCTTGCCCCTCCTTCACTGTGATTGGCTAAAAAGTGAAATTTATTAGCAGTGCCCTTCAGCCAAAGTTTCTAACCAGAAAAAAACAATCTTTAACCTAATTACATTGCTGGGTGTTTGAAAAGAATGTAGTATACCAACACAATCTCATGGCAATTCGTAACTTTTTAATAGTGGGTAATTTGTAGGAATTCATACAATCTCATTCGTACAATTTAGTATGATTTGCTCATCCCTCAATGACAGTTGGGTTGAGGGGCAGGGTTGGGTGCCGCGCCTCCTTTTTAAAATCGAACATTTTTGTACGAATACAAATTATTCACTAAACTGACAAAACGTAAAATGGTTACGTTTCCTCGTGGGATCAGGCTGAGTATACTGCTATCAAAAACAATTAAAAATATATGCTAACCCTAAAAATGCTTTGGTGGACTCACAGCCTTATTTTTGTAGTTGAGGTTATGTTTACATAATCAAAAAGGTCTTCAAGCGTTTATCCCAGGTCTGAAATAATTCATGTTCTGAACATATCCCTGGTGCTGCCCCGTGTAGGGCGCCACATGTGGTGCATATGTACAAAAATATCTAATACCGAAGCATGTGTTGCCTTCAGCTGCTCTGTTAGACCCCATTTTGTTGTTGTTGTTACCTTTGCCTAAAATGGTTCTCCATACAAACAGTCAAGTCTTTGTTTACCCTAATATCCGTAATGGTAGAAAATAGATATCGCTATGGTGTGAAACAATGCAAGATGGTTGCTCTTAAAGAGGTAGCTTAGCACTATGATACTATGTGGCCTACATTTCATGCAATAGGGCTTGTATTTTATAAGATGTCGCCACCTGGAACTATGACGGCACAGACAAGAAGAGATTATGTTTAAAAAGGTAAGGATGAAGGCCTACTGGAGGTTACATCTACAGATATATTAGTGTCTGATGTGTTTTTGTTTGTTTATGAAAAACATTTATTATTATTATTAATGATTTTCCCGTGCCGTAGACGTGAATGATATGTGCTGCCTTTATTTTATAGCCATTGTTGTTCAATTTTACTAGTCTACTTTGGGTTTGAGAGAATGTAGAACCCAAAATACGGAATTACGTGTGATTTTTATAGGAGTCATCTTTTCGGTAATGTGTAAAGTTAATGCCATTGATGAAGCTGATTACGATGATGATCTTGATCTTGTGTTGATGTAATGTAACGGATGCATGATTTGAGAACACTAATTGTACAGGTCATTTCAATGTCTTTCTGTTGTTGCTTTGTGTGTTTCTTGAAAGAGGCTTTTAATAAAATCACTTTAAAGACACTGTTGCTTGCATTTGTTGAGAAGGTGAGGGAATAATACAGTCTCCTCACATGATTTTAAAACTAAACTGTTAAAAACAAAAGAAAATATTTTGAAGAATTCTGGTTGCTGGGACCCATCGACATCCATTGTCAAAAAATATAATAATAATAATACAATGGAAGTCAATGGGTTGATGAGCATTTTTCAAAATATCTTTTGTGTTCAACAGAAGTGAGATGCTATAGTTTCTGAATATTTACGTTTTATAAGCATGTTTTTGGATGTAAAATGGTATGAGCACTACACTATAAAAAGTCCTGGTTGCCTTACATTTTTAAGCTGGATTAAATTAACCTTATAAATCCATTGAATTTATGTTATGTTAAACTGACTTAAAACAGCTTGTTGCAACTTAGAAAATTAAGTTAGAACATGATTAACTTAGTTTAATAAGTTACAGTGACCCAAAAACATGCTGTCAGGACTTATTAATCATATTGTTTTTACAGTGTAATGTTTTTGTCATGACCTACTTATGTGTGTCTTCAACTACTAGGCCTTGTTCTCACGCAAGATTTTCCATCTGCGTACCTCAGTTCTCTAGTGAGTTTCACCCATATAGGCTGTATAAGATCCACATGATCTATTAATAGCTGAGAAGTTTTTGGATTAATTACGTTCCCTTTATTCCTGGCTGTAGAAATGTCATAATCATTATGATTCCCAATGGGAGCACCAAGTTCGTTTTAAGTGACCATAAAACATTTTTGAGAGGGATGAAAAAACTGTATTCTTGCGCCCCCTAGTGCTGGATATATATCAACACCTGTAAAACAGAAGGACGAAGTTAGATGGACGAGTAGATTGAAAGACATGATTACAGGCCCGTAGCGAGCCTGGTGAAAGCGGTGGTTCTTTTTTCTTAAAAAAGTGGACCTTTTTTTTGTTATACGCCTCATTTTCTATTAAATTATGAAATCATAGTACTACATTTTAGCAGAGGTGTAAAGAGTACCTGAAAACCATACTTGAGTAAAAGTACAGATACCTTACTGTAAAAATTACTCCATTACAAGTTACAAGTCACCAATTCCAATAAGACTTGGGTAAAAGTATTAAAGTATCCGATTTTAAAAGAACTTAAGTATTTTACTCATACTGAATGTAGGCTCAAAGAACACCAAGAAAGGTTTATTTTTCCTAATATATAAATTAAATTTAACACCTTAATGTTTCAAAATGGCAGAACAAAATATATTTAAAAAATAGAACAAAAAGTCACAGTCAAACTCAAATGTTCAAAAAAGGCACAAACAATTTATCAAAAGAAAAAAAAAAGTAGTAAAACGTAGTAAAAAAAAATCAGAGCTGACTTTGATGTGATTCATCTCTCAGTATCAGAGGGGGGCAATATTTTTATTTTGAGTAGTTTTTCAATTGATTAATTATGTTTTCTCTGTATTAAAATTAAACAAAGAGGAGCACTGTTATTTTTCAACTTAGTAAACTACATATAAATTCAAGCTTCGGCTTCATCACTGGCTGCAGCCATGTTGCTAATTAAACACCTGGTATTAGGCAAGCTGCTAATTCACGTTCACATGATTTAGCTCATTAATAGCATACAGTACCTTCAGCACCCTGCAGATGGCGATATCGCCTCATCTGCCCAACAAATTAGCTGTGGTAGATAAAGATGCCGACAGTAGCGAAAGATGACTTCTCTTACGTCAGATTGTATGTTTTCTTGCACAGTTGGATGTTGGACTCATGAAAAATATTTGTTTGCATTGGCCAAAAACTGGTTAGCTGAAGTCACACCGAAGTGACAGCTAGGATTCCGCTTAGTCTTAAAGCCTTTTCGATGGGTCATTTTCACTTATCATGATGGCAAAGCAGTCAAAATAAGACAAATAAGCTCAGGTATGGACCAAATTCTGGACCTTTGTCACTGAGGGGTGGGTCTTCCGAACCACCCGAATCCCCCTGGCTACAGGCCTGTGATTATATGGCTGCTGAATACACCATCAAAATTCCACAGAGATAAATGAGTCAGAATCCTAGGTTATTAGATATATACTGTAGTTGAAGTCAGAATTATTATCCCCCCTTTTAATTTTTTTCTCTTTTTTAAATATTTCCCAAATTATGTTTAACGGAGCATGGAAATTTTCACAATATGTCTGATAATATTTTTTCTTCTGGAGAAAGTCTTATTTGTTTTATTTCGGCTAGAATAAAAGCAGTTTTAAATTTTTAAAAAATCATTTTAAGGTCCAAATTATTGTATATATATATATATATATATATATATATATATATATATATATATATATATATATATATATATATATATATATATATAGTTTCATGGATGAATGGATAGATAAACGTTGACAGATGCTGTATGAATATTGTATAGTGTACTGTATGAATAGAAGTGGACTGATAAACTGTCATGCATACTGAAGTGGCCTATACTTTAGTTTTTACAGCAAACTTTTTTATAGTATATAAATGTTGACTGTATTGGGTAAATTGCTTATATTAGCCTATATGGAATTAGCACAACAGATTAATTCTTAAATCAAGTACTTTAGTTCAAATACTATAAAATATCATTAGCAGGTGTTGAAAGACAGATATAGAGAAATATTAATATAATCCCTAAGATACGGACACAAGGTCATAATTACAGATAGAAACTTTGCTTTGTGTGCGAATAGATCGATGGACAGACAGACAATGCAAATGTAAGACAACCCCATATGAAAACAATCTGTATAGTAAATGTGTTTTTAAACCATTGAAAATAAAGTAGCCTACATACAGGCAAAGTACTTGAATTATTATGTTGTGTTAATTATTACATAATCAAATACCCCAATACTACATTTTCTATATAGGGTTATAAACTACACCACAGTTTACTGTAAAACAAATATATATAGGCTATAGTCCTACTACATGTTTATTACAGTGTATCAGTTCATTAATTTATGTATAATTTATTGATAAAGTTTGCACTTTACTGCAGTATATAGTTAAAAACACTTAAGTATTTGCAATAAATTACTATAATTTATGTATTTATTTTACTGCATGTGTGCACACTGACAGGTAGATCATAGACAGACAAACTGAAAGTCAAACAGACAGATAGATAGATAGATAGATAGATAGATAGATAGATAGATAGATAGATAGATAGATAGATAGATAGATAGATAGATAGATAGACAGACAGACAGACAGACAGACAGACAGACAGACAGACAGACAGACAGACAGACAGACATAAGGATAGACATAGGGATGACGAGTGCTTGACGAGCACTGGAGGCGGGATCACTGAGGAGGATGTAGCTGCTGTCATGGCTCCCGGACCGCGTATATCTCAGTGCAATAGTAAATAACTTGAAAGAAATGCGTTGTCCTTGTTTATAACAGAGAACTGCATTTTGAAGAGTAAGTATAGCTAAAATACTTTAGCTTAGAACCGTAGCTTTTTGAAATATCCCTTCGAGCGAACGAGCGAGCTATGGATGTGCAGGTTGCGAACCATTGCAGCATCAAGTCTGCAGCCAAACCGAGCAGTCCGCAGAAAGCAGCTGAAAGCGGGACAGAAACCGCACCAAAGAAAAAATCCCGCACCAGAAGAGGCAAAAGAGGCAAGAGACGGAGGGGCAAGAAGGCCAACGAGCCCCCGCCGTTTCTTCCGCCGGAGGTAAATAAATAGATGTTTGCGAATGCTAACGTTAGCCGGCGGATTATTATTACCTCTGTGTGTGTATTATAAACGCAATGTCAGACAGCTGTAACACGATTTTCGTTGTCAGTGTTATGCGTTTCACATATTTTTATAGTTAGTTATAACATTAGTGACATATATATTAACGTGTAACAAGCGAAATGCGTTTAAATGCAGAAACCCTGCCAAAATATAGCCTGCTTTTCTACTGTGAAAACAGAATAGTAAAATATTAGTGAATAGTAAATTATTAGATTATTTGCTTGAAATGACAATGCTGTCGTCGTTTACTCACCTTTAGTTGTTTAAAACCTTTTTGACTGACTTTCTTCTGTTGAACACAAAATAATTGTATATAGGCTACACTAAGTATTTTTTTGCAGAAAACTGGAAACCTGTAACCCATGACTTCTATAGTAGGAAAAATAAATAAATCTTATGCAAGTCAATGGTTACAGGTTTTCAGCTGTCTTCAAATTATCAACTTCTGTGTTCAACAGGAAAAAAGAAACTCACAAAGGTTTAAAACCACTAAACCACACAACGTTGAGTAAATAGTGAGCACTTATTCATTTTGTATATTTTTTGAACAGGTGGTTAGTAATACTAATAGGCTAGGATAATTTTTGTAAGAATCATTACAACACATTTTTCATTCCAGATAGGTCACAGATATAGTGTATTATTTTAAATAATAGTACGTAATTTGTTTTAGATTCGATTTCCTTTTTATTTTATTATTAATGTTTAATTGACATATGATATAATTTAGAGGCGACGCAGTGGTAGTGCTGTCGCCTTACAGCAAGAAGGTTGCTGGTTCGAGCCTCGGCTGGGTCAGTTGGCGTTTCTGTGTGGAGTTTGCATGTTCTCCCTGCGTTTGCGTGGGTTTTCTCCGGGTGCTCCGGTTTCCCCCACAGTCCAGAGACATGTGGTACAGGTGAATTGGGTAGGCTAAATTGTCCGTAGTGTATGAGAGTGAGTTTCCCAGAGATGGGTTGCGGCTGGAAGGGCATCCGCTGCGAAAAAACGTGCTGGATAAGTTGGAGGTTCATTCCGCTGTGGCAACCCCAGATTTATAAAGGGACTAAGCCGAAAAGAAAATGAATGAATGAATGGATGATATAATTTAATATACAGTTGAAGTGAGAATTATTAGCCCCCCTTTTATTATTTTTTAGTTGTTTAAATATTTCCCAAATTATGCTTAATAGAGCAAGAAAATTTTCACAGTATGTCTGAAAATATTTTTTCTTCTGGAGAAATCTTATTTGTTTTATTTTGGCTAGAATAAAAGCATTTTTAATTTAAATTTGAATTTTTAAGGTCAAAATTATTAACCCCTTTAAGCTATATTTTTTTGATAGTCTACAGAACAATCCATCGTTATACAATAACTTGCCTAATTACCCTAACCTGCCTAGTTGATTAACCAAGTTAAGCCTTTAAATGTCACTTTAAGCTGCACAGAAGTGTCTTGAAAAATATTATTTACTGTCATCATGGCAAAGATTCAATTCAATTCATCTTTATTTGTATAGCGCTTATACAATGTAGATTGTGTCAAAGCAGCTTCACATGGAAGATTATAGTGAATTGAAACATAGTCAGTCCAGTTTTCAGAGATTAAGTTCAGTTCAGTTTAGCTCAGTTTAGTGTGGGTTAATAATCACTACTGAGAGTCCAAACACTGAATAGCAAATCCATCGATGCGCAGCTCTACAGATCCCGAACCATGCAAGCAAGTGGCGACATCAGCGAGAAAAAAACCAATTGGCGAAAGCGAAGATTTAAAAAACCTCGAGAGAAACCAGGCTCAGTTGGGCACGACTATTTCCCCTATGGCCAAACATCTTGTGCAGAGCTGCAGTCTAGGCGCAGAAAGCTGATAAAATAAAGGCAGCGGCTATTTGCACTAAGTGCAAATAGCAAGAGATGCTATTTACACTAAGTGCAAATAGCAAGAGATGCTATTTACACTAAGTGCAAATAGCAAGAGATGCTATTTACACTAAGTGCAAATAGCAAGAGATGCTATTTACACTAAGTGCAAATAGCAAGAGATGCTATTTACACTAAGTGCAAATAGCAAGCGATGCTATTTACACTAAGTGCAAATAGCAAGAGATGCTATTTACACTAAGTGCAAATAGCAAGAGATGCTATTTGCACTCAGTGCTTATAGAATGTATATGCCATTTACACTTTATAGTATAGTGTTTATAGTAGGTAGACGCTATTGCAGTGTTACTAAAAGTATGGTATTTACACAAAAAAAAAAAAGCATATACTTTATTCAGCAAGTCTTAGTGTAAACAATTTTAATAATTGGTTTTTGTCAATTACAGTTAAAAGATGGTATTTGCACTACATATTAATAAACAGTAAATACTGTTTACAGTAGACTTAAGTGTTAATAGATGGTCGATGCTGTTTACACTAAGTATTAGCAGTATATGCCATGTAAACAAAATGTTAGCAGAAGGTACATGTATGATATTTATACTGTATTAATAAAAGGGATATATTTGCACTAAGAGCTGAAAGAAGGTACACCTAAATGTTGCACTACACCTATCTACTAAACAAACAAAATATACTAATCAGTGAAAAAAGTGCAGGATCAATTACTGTAGTATAATTTTCAATCCTTGAAGACATCTATAGATATAACAATGTTCGGATTATATGATTTGTTCTAAAATGTATAAAAACATTATAAATTAAATCTATATAGAAACAGACATGACACATTTTAAAATAAACACAATTTATTTATTTTTTTGTCATTTTTGCCAAGAAAAGCATCATCGTCTGCTGCAAGGCCTCTCCATTCTGGAAAACAAAAAACAATAATAAACATATGAACGGCTAACTCGTAGTTGTCTTTGCAAATTAGGCCAAAACAACATTAAAATGAAAATCTCACTTATGCACTTTACAATCTTCCAGTAATTTTGTGTTTAATGTATTTTAACACATCTATGTCTTTCTGCTGGGTGAATTCATTAATTTTCTTTCTGGGAAAAAACAATGGATTTATTTGTTAATTAGTTGTCTCTACATAGTATGTTGCATTAAAACAACCAACATTGTAACATGTTCCTGCTCCTGTTTCAGTGGAGAGCTAGGAATTTCCAACAACACAAGCAACAGTGATCTTTGATTACAAGATGAAGGCTTGTCTAATGATGTGATAAATTGAAAAATGTTTGTACACTAGTACTACAATAGATTTGTACAATACCATAAGTGGAATGCTACTTTAACAAGAAAATGGTCAAAATATAATATCAAGTTGTATAATATTAAGTATATAATAAAGTTCTCATCAATTTACAGGTGCATTTCAATGAATTACAATGTCATCAAAAACAGCTGTAATTTCAGTTATTGAATTAAAGAAGTGAAACTCGTATATAGATTCATTACACAGACTGATATATTTCTGTTTACTTTTTATTTTGATGATTGTGGCTTACAGCTAATGAAATCTCAGAAAACTGTAATATTACTTGCCAATACCAATAACCAATAAAAGAAAAAGGATTTAACACAGAAATATTGAACTATGAATATGTACAGCACTTAATACTTGTTCAGGGCTATTTTGCATAATTACTCCAGCAATGTGACGGTTGGTGGCACTGCCGATGAAGCCCAGGTTTCGCTAATAGTGGCCTTCAGCTCTTCTGTATTGTTGAATTTGGTGTCTCATATCTTTTTCTTCACAATGCACAACAGTTTCTTTCATAAGAGGTTTTGGTCGGGGAAGCTTGCTTGCCAATTACATACAGGGATACCTTGGGCCTTAAAACACATACTTTTTGCAGTGTGTCCACACTGCAAAAAGTACTAATACCTGGTTTAAGGACCATGCTATGCCTGCATTTGATTGGCGAGCAAAGTCACCTGACCTAAGACTCATATAATCTAGAGTGAACAGAAAGATGTGAGACACCAGACCCAACAACACAGAAGAGCTGAAGGTTCTTATCAGAGCAACCTGGCATTCATAAGACCTCAGCAGTGCCATAAACCAACTTCCTCCATGTCATGTCACATTACTGAAGTAAATCATAAAAACAAGAACTGATTGCTGTACTTGTTCATACCTTTCAGTAGTCCAACATGTGTTACAAATCCTTTTTTATTGGTCTTAAGTAATATTCAAATTTTCTGAGATACTGAATTGAGTTTTCATTAGCTGTAAGCCACAATGATCAAAATAAAAAGAAATAAACACTTGAAATAAATCAGTCTGTGTGCAATGAATCTTGATAATAAAGGAGTTTTACTTTTTTTTTAATTGAATTACCGAAAGTAATCATCTTTTCGATGTCATTCTAATATATTGAGATGCTCCTGTATATTATCTGTGATCACATTTTCTAAAGAGATGTCTAGACATGCAGTGTAGAGTACCATTACAACTAGACTAACACTAGAAACGTCTACAGGAAACCTGAAGTATAGAAACACGTGACATTTTATGTTTATGTGCAAACAATTTTAAAAACGCAGTTCACCTAGTTAATTTACTCACTCTCAGACTATCCGAGGTGTAGGTGATTAATTTGCCTTTGACTTTCCAAAAGATATTGACCATCAATTTGGATCATATGAATCCCCAAGAACCATGGGTAAAAATATGTTTTACTTTCCCACTGGAGTACAAGGTAATCTACAGCTTGTGGCCTGAGGATGAGTAAATTAACAGCACATTTGCATTGTTGGATGAACTGTCCATTTCATCTGAGATGAGCCAAAACAGCTACACACCTTGGATTTAATTTTAAAGTAAAACGTTCATTCATTCATTTTCTTTTCGGCTTAGTCCCTTTATTAATCAGGGGTGTGTTACGCAGGGGATGCCCTTCCAGCCACAACCCAACACTGGGAAACACCCATACACACTCTTGCACACACTCACATACACTACGGCCAATTTAGCTTACCCAATTCACCCATAGCACATGTCTTTGGACTGTGGGGGAAACCGGAGCATCTGGAGGAAACCCACGCCAACACAGGGAGAACAAGCAAACTCCACACAGAGATGCCAACTGACCCAGCCGAGGCTCGAACCAGCGACCTTCTTGCTGTGAGGCGAACGTGCTACCCACTGTGCCACTGCGTTGCCCTAAAATAAAACAATAAATAAAAAAAAATAAAAAATAAGTTTCATTCTACATGGTATCATCAATTATTTGGCAACTAACCATTAGCAGAAAAACACCACAACTTAACCCAGCAGTTTGTAGCATGACATAAATTGAACTCGATGTCCAGCCCTCCTGGATTTCTATTGACAAACAAGCTCATGTCGTTGTGAAATTGCTGTTAGAAAGAAAAAGAGTCACTGTACAGGACTACAGTAAAAGGACAACAATTAAGAATCACACACACACAAACCAACTACTAAAAAAAGTATACAAACTGTACATTTATTTTGCATAAATGATTAAAATAAGAAAACTAATGTACTGCATACATGTCATGTGTTCACATCTGACAACAAATGAAGCAAGAAATGAGCTGCAAACTGTCTTAGACCTGATTGAAAACCCAGATTAAGAACCAACATACACTACAAAATCTTGAACACAGTATAGCATATAATACATACCACCAATGGAACAGGAATCCACGTTGCTTTGCTGTACTTTTGGGTGAATTAGGTAGAAAGACTTTGTGCTCTGGAATGTTGAAAGCAACTTAGAACCGGTGACTGAACCTGCACACTGTTAGTAAAGCCCATTGGAAATCCTGAAATTGCACCTGTAAAAAAAAAATTATTTAAAAAAGATTTGTATATCCAAAGTGATAATAGATGGAAAACAGAAAAAACTATATAAATTATTTGCCTTATCATATATCCATGTTTTATAGTCTCTTTTCCTCCAAAATTGCCCAAGGAAACACTGAAAGACAAACACTTTAGTCTCTGATTTTGAGGCCAGGATGTGCAGATAAGCATGAACAACCTAAACAAAAAGAAACAAGGTCAACAGTTATTAAAGTACAATCAGTACACATTTTTATTTAGTATTAGATTATGAAATTATTAACTTAATATTGAACAAAAGGTAGTACAGATATTAAATTAAAATCACCCAGTAGGTGGCGGTATGACACCATCTTAAGGCATTAATGGATCAGTAAATAATTCATGAAATTAATGATGCATTTATAGATGACTTTCTTACCAGATAACATGAAAATATTTAATAAAGTTTTTTTTTTTTACTCATACTGGAACATTTCCAAATAATAGATAATATAAATGTATATGCACAGCAGCATCAGAGTAATAAATGAATTAATTATTAAGGAAATAAACTGAATAAGTGAAAAGGTTGAAAATATATACTTTAATTGATAAACAATGGTTTACTCATATTAGTTTTTCAAACTCAAAAAATCAGTTCGGTATTAAAAAAAATAAATATTTGGACTTGTCCAAAATTTAATAGTCTTAAAATCACAATATGCAATGTTAATATTTTCAGTTGTAAATTTTCCCAAGTATTCCATTCATTCAAAGGTAAACTGGAACTAACAATACACTGATACTTAACAGTATATTCTTCATTTCCTGAAAAACAAATAAACATCAACATCAGTTACTACCATTAGTAAAGAAAAATATTATTTTAGTTTTTTCATTAAATATCCAAAATATAAAAAGATGCAAGCTATACCTGACACTTATATGATCACTTTAAACTTGGTTTTATGAAATCTCTCATACTGTTCCTGTTTTAAATGTGTACAAATGCTGAAATTTAGATACACTCACTAAATATGTGAATCTCAAAACTCCAACCTCAAGCCAAATTTATGCACACTGATTGAAGTGCGTGTATAAAAATAAATAAATAAATAAATAAAAAACAGCAATAGAGGTAAAGTTGGTTTTATATTCACACATTCGTTCATTTAGAAGTCTCTATATTGTTTACCATGTTACTTTGAATATTCAATCGGAATTAGCATGCAAGTATGACATCAAAACAACATTAACACTGTTTATTTGACTGTGAACAGTGTTGTACTTTGATAGTCATGTGCTGCTAATATGATTTCCCTATTTAGAATTTGCAAAGAATACTTTCCGGAAATTATATTATTAAGCAGAATGTCTGAATATCCGAATATAAAACCAACTTTACCTCTATCAGCAGTGGAGATTAGAAAAATGCACTTGAGAAATCAATTTTACGTTGCATATAATATTGTGTGTTTGTAAGTAATACAGGTAGAACACATAGTGTTACATAAATAGCTTTTTCGATGGTATATCGCAGCGATATGCCACGTCAGTAATGCAAATCATGATTCCTATCATCCCTATTATTAGCATAATGTTACAAAACAAGACACACCATCTACATGATGTGGAAATAACCAACTAAACACATAATACCACTTGTAACATCCATGGCTGTTAAAAAAACATATAACAGAACTATAAAATGCAATAAAGTTAAAAACAGAACTTACCAAGAAATTAGCAGGTTAGCGCGTTCCTCCGATTCACTTCACCGCATACATCCAACGTCAGATCGATCCCATAATTCCGCTCGCGCAAATTCAAATATTCGCGCCTTAAATTGACCTGCATTTGACCCCGATTGAAGCACGTCGCGACAGTTTTGACCTTGGTTAAACCTAACGTGGGCGGAGTTAGTGTAAATAGCCTCTGCCAACAAGGCGGGCTATTTACACTTAGTGCAAATAGACACTCCGTAAAATAAAAGATAAAATAAATCAGTTATTAGAAATGAGATATTAAAACTATTATGTTTAGAAATGTGTTGAAAAATCTTCTCTCTGTTAAACAGAAATTGAGGAAAAAAATTAACAGGGGGGCTATTTATTCAGCGGGGCTAATAATTCTTACTTGAACTGTATATCAACACCTGTAAAACAGAACAACAAATTTAGATGGACGAATAGATAGAAAGTCATGATTATATAGCTGAATATGCTATCAAAATTCCACAGAGATATATATTATATATTAATTGAAATAGGATTATTATTTAATTTTTTTTTCCCTAAACCTGCCTGGGGTAAGTTTTGGGTATTGGGGTTTGATTTATTGTAAAACCTTAATAAAGACATATTGTACTTAATAATAGTAGGTAGTATAAGGTAGTAATAATGACAGGTAGTATTTTTAGACAGCAAAATAATGTTTTGAGTGGGCTGTTTTTGTGTTTATATATTATATATAATACATATTTTAACTGATTGTCTTTTCCCTATATATCTTTTTTCCCTTTTAGGCTGAAGAGGGAAATATTGAATACAAGGTATGCAAACCACACAAATCACAATCTGACAAAGAGTGTGTTCACACTTGTCTGCAAACTTTGGTGTACTTGCACTGTTATTATGCAATAACAATGTGGTTCGACTAAAATATGAATCCAGCACAAATGAAAGACTTCTAAACTAACTGAACAAAAAACATAACATCAAAATCTGTGATAATAAAAAGGAAAGAACTCTCAAAACATACGTTTTCTCTTATCATAATTAAAAGAACATCTTCATGTACATTTACTCATTTACCAGACTCTTATTTATATTAGTGAGGATAAAAGAAGCAATTCAGATCATCAAAGAGTAGCAGTATATAAATCATCACTTTAGAATTATAAGGTTCTGTCTGACATTTTTGTCAAAATTGAGTTATTCCCAAATTCTTAATAAACGACAACCTATTTACATTATGGGATGTTTTTTTTCTAAGTTGTTTACATTTAAAGACTTTTTATTTCTAAAAACAAAAAAGGTTTTTATCTACAAAGTAAAACTCCAGCTTGGCTCTATAAGGTTCTCTCTGTTAGCCAATCAGCATTTCAAATGCACGCATGAGGATCAATCAGGATCAGCTTTCTTTGACAGTCCACCTGACTGCTCCATTGACAGCAAGAAAGACCGGAAAGAAACACAAAATCAACTACCTGTATAATAGAGTTGAGTAAATAATGCTGCACCACACAAAATTGAGAAGAAACCTGAAACTGAAAAGATGTGTGTAAATGTGATGATTTAGAAGCATTTTTGACATTGAGACGAAATGTTTACATTGTTGAAAAAAAAAGGGGCGACGCAGTGGCGCAGTAGGTAGTGCTGTCGCCTCACAGCAAGAAGGTCACTGGTTTGAGCCTCGGGTGGGTCAGTTGGCGTTTCTGTGTGGAGTTTGCATGTTCTCCCTGCGTTCGCGTGGGTTTCCTCCGGGGGCTCCGGTTTCCCCCACAGTCCAAAGACATGCGGTACAGGTGAATTGGGTAGGCTAAATTGTCCGTAGTGTATGTGTGTGAATGAGTGTGTGTGGATGTTTCCCAGAGATGGGTTGCGGCTGAAAGGGCATCCACTGCGTAAAAACGTGCTGGATAAGTTGGTGGTTCATTCCGCTGTGGCGACCCCGGATTAATAAAGGGACTAAGCCGAAAAGAAAATGAATAAATGAATGAATGGAAAAAGAAAGTTATTACAAAATGTAATATATTAAGTGTGATTTTATTTTTATTTGTGTATATATAGTCACTGAAACATTTTTCGGTGTTTATTAAACTCATTTGCTTATTTGTCTGTTTTCTTTTAAAGTCTTTAATAACACGGTGGCGCAGTGGTTCGAGCCTCGGCTCGGTCAGTTGGCATTTCTGTGTGGAGTTTGCATGTTCTCCCGGTGTTCGCGTGGGTTTCCTCCGGGTGCTCTGGTTTCCCCCACAAGTCCAAAGACATGTGGTATAGGTGAATTGGGTATGCTAAAACTGACCGTAGTGTATGAGTGTGTATGGGTGTTTCCCAGTGATGGGTTGTGGTTGGAAGGGCATCCGCTGCGTAAAACATGCTGGATAAGTTGGCGGTTGATTCCGCTCTGGCGACCCCAGATTAATAAATGGACTAAGCCAAAAAGAAAATGAATAAATGAATTTGATATTAAGCTTTGAAGGTCAAATACCTAATTTAATTAATGGGACATATAATTAAGTAAATATAATTCAATAGTTCATATAAAGTATAACATTCAATAAATATTACCATGTTAATTACATAAAATTAACAGCTGCATTGGATAAAATATTTATGCTAAATTTGAAGAAAAAATATTCATCCTAAAACATGAAATAATAGTTATAGAACACAAAAATGTAACTTTCTCAAGCATCAACATATTGTCACAACACCAATTTACATTATTTGTGATTGTATTTCTTGATAGGCAATGCTTCAGTTAATGATCTGCCAGATAGAACCTTATAATTCCAAGCATGACTTTTCAGAATGAGGTTCTTTCTGCATTTGCCCTGTTTTTTTTATTTTTTTTATCCCAATATGCAAATTTAGGAGAATTTTGATAATTTACATTTAGAGTACATTTAGGGTCTCTGTCATGTTAATGTATGAACTATTACACACATTGTTTGCTATATGGAATGCAAAAACTTTGAAGCTCAATATCTAAAAGAATCATTTAGAACGCAGATAGAACCTTATAATTACAAGGTGACGACTTGTCAGCAAACTTTGGTGTACTTGCACTGTTATTGCACTCTCATCATAATTGCATTTCAAATCTGTTGTTATAAAGAATAAAAGACATCATTTATTTTGACTCGTTTAGCAGATGCTTTTATACAAAGCGTCTTACAAGTGAGGATAAAAGAAGCACTTCAAATCCTCAGAGAGTAGCAGTATATAAATGTTCTTAGTCTTGATTTTTTTCCACATCAAATCATAGTTTGTACATACAGTATGATGACTTGAATGAAAAAGATCTTGTTAAAACATTTTTAAAAGTAACTTAAATAGGTTATTCAAAAAATCTGAAAATATTATGTTATAATAATTATGTAATAATAGTGAAAAAATGTTTATTTGAATCTTAAAGTTTTAGTTTTTTAATGTTGTCATTTATATACATTTTTTAAAACGCCCCAATGTCTGGAATTTATTTTTATTGAATCAAACATTTCTAAAAATACATTTGTAATATTGTAAATATCTATATATTCTGATATTTCCAATATTCAAATTTAAATATGTTTCTGTATAAATATAAATCATATGAGAAAACTGATACGCAAAGTTCTTGTTTAACATTCAGCACTAGCCATGAAATTAGATACTTGTGTTTTGACTCCTTTACATGTTTTGTGCAACATGTAAACACAAGAATATTACATTTCACAAAACATATGTCATATATACATTGTTTTGATTCTTTAGATTCAATCTCAAAGGAATTGTTCACCCTTAAAGGAAAATTCTGTCATCATTTTCTCATCCTTCACTTGTTCCAAACCTGTTTGGCTTTCTTTCTTACATTAGACACAACAGAACATTTTTTTAAGGAAAGCTGAAAACCTGTAACCATTGGCATCAATAGTATTTGTTTTTCCCACAATAGAAGTCAATGGTTACAGGTTTTTAGCTTTTTTCAAAATATATTTTTGTGTGTGTGTTCAAACTCATAGGACTGGAACCAGTAAGAGTAAACAGTGATAAAAGTTTCATTTTTGGGTGAACTATCCCTGTAAAAAATGCCATTGTGAATAACACTATGTGAACTTATTTTTTAATTGGGACCAATAGAACCACCTTATATTAATATGAAGTTCAACTAACATTGTTTATTGGCATATGAATTCTCCCCTCAGTTGAAGCTGGTTAACCCTACGCAGTATCGGTTCGAGCATTTGGCCACACAGCTGAAGTGGCGTCTTCAGGAGGGCCGAGGGGAGGCTGTGTATCAGATTGGGGTGGAGGATAATGGTCTGCTGGTTGGACTTACTGAAGAAGATATGAAAGCTTCGCTAAAGACCCTTCGCAGAATGGCAGAGAAGTACGAGCTGTGTTCAGTCCACCGTCTGGTGTTGTCAGTGTGTATGTTTACATGGACACCAATCAGATTTTAATACGATTAAGGCAATACTCTGATTAGGAGTCTACCATGTAAACAGCGATTTTTGCTTACCTTAATCCGACTTATGTCATAATTAAACTAAACAGAAATCGAATTAAGACATGTAGAGTTATGCCGATTTTAGTGGCATTATTGAAGTGCAGTACAGACATGTAAACACCGTAATCAAACTATAACTATTTTGCGACAAGATAGTCTATACACACATGGCTGTTTGACACTATTCTCTGCAACTACCGAGTCACAAACACCACAGGCACCAGCATCGCAAAATGCGGAAGTTTTCTTTCCATTTATCCTGCGCTATCAAATTTCATTAAAGCAACACTCTTCCACCAGTCCTTACTTCAGACTCGCATCCAGTACCTCAGTTTGTCATGGCGGCATGAATGAAATGTCAGTTTAAAACTCGTGCAGTTCAAGTCGAAAAATGAAACACCCAAAATTACATGAAACTCCGGAGGAAATGTGGATGGCGTAGTGACACAATGGCACCTGAATTGATCTATGGGCTTCAACATGTAAAACGGGATCATGAAAAGAACATTCAAAAAGCAACTCATGTAAACGTCTTAATCATATTATTGTCTTATTCAGATTAAGGCAAATAATTAGGTCACTGATGTCCATGTAAACATAGTCAGTTTGTAAGAAAATGGGTACCTTTAGCATGTTGTGTGTTGTATTGGTAAGGTTTTGTGATTCTGTGCAGGGTTGGAGCTGATATTACGCTTCTGAGGGAGAGGGAGGTGGACTGCGACAGAGCCAGGAGAAAAATCGCTGAAGTTCTTGTGCGGAAAGTTCCAGATGACCAGCAGGTTAGCTTCTGATACTTTCGTTTTATTTACTGGGTCAGTCATGTGAAAGTTTTTAGTTAAAAAAAAAATAAAGAACATTTCGTTTGGATGTACGATGACGAAAAAACGAATGTTTTATACATTTAAATTATTGGAGGTTTTTGTTAGAATAAGTTTGAAAATGAATGTTTTGTATTACTAAATTAAATAAACTTTTGTATTTTAATGTTAGTTTTAGTAATTTTGTAGTATGTTTATTATTATTATTTTTATTATTATCATTATTCATTTTTTGTATTCTTTTTTTTTTTTACAAATGTATATATAGTTTTTAATTATGGTTCTGTTTTTCGTTATTGGGCAGTCATGTCATTTTTGATCTGTTAATTAACAAAAATGTAACAAATTAAAATTATTTCCTTATAACCAAGAAATTTGATACTACTGAGTTTTTTTTTTCATATTTTATGTTTTTATTTGACATTTTATTTTAATTAAAAGTAAATAAATAATTGTAAATATGTCTATATCTATGTCTATATTATATATGCGATAATAAAGAAGAAAAAAATCAGGGTTCATACGTTCATTAAAAAACCTGGAAAAGTGATGGAATTTTGACATGGCATTTTCCAGGCCTGGAAAAGTTTTGGAAAAGTCATGGAAAACAAATATCTGTATTATTGAATATGGGTTTCCTAGTTTCCTCTAGGATTTTACCAACTACCTATGGTGTTATTTCAATGACAAATGTCGTGAGCACAGTATTACAAGTCGAGAACGTAATTATGTAATACGAGCATGCAAATTTGCTTGCACGCTGATTTCCTCTGTTTGTGCACAATACTTCTTGCACGTCCTCAAATATACGCTGGTCAAGTGCAGATTTTCTTGTGCGCTCTCAAATAAACGCTGCTGAAGTGCAATTAAGCGCGTTTATGTAGTGAGTATGTCTCCAACATTTATTAGATTTGCTAGGAATATTTATGAATGTCTCCAATAGACCTACAGAGCGGCATTAATGCGTCCCGAAGTAAAGTGAAACGGCTATAAACTCCAGCAAGATAAAGTCTTTGTTTGTTGTATGCAGAGCCATAGACCTTTATCTATAAAGTATAAATATGGAAACTGTTCATCCTAACTGAAAGCTATACTTTGTGTTTGAGGCATCACTCACCTGTCAGTCAGACAGTCAGTCAGTATGTCACCTTAAAGGGTTAAACAAATAACGCATAGCACTACTATGGTTACAGAAAAGTTCATGCTGTTATAATTCACTTACCTTTTAATGCGTTTTGGTGGATTATAACCCACTATTTAAAAAACAACAACGACTGAATGTTTTGAATGAGAAGCTGTAATGTAGCCGTGGTGGGATGAATTTTGGTGTGGCGCCCCGCCATGGAAGAATGAATGTAGCAGAAACCTTGGGTTAGTTGTCTTGATTTCTATTCTGTCCTTGGCCAATCACGTACTCTCACATTATTAGTGTGGTGTCAGCATTATCTAAATCAATTTTACATAGATATAAATATAAATTAAACCTAAATAGATTGCTGCGTGTTTAATAATATGCTGTAATAAATTTGAACATGCATTGTTTTTCTTTTACCACGCATATGTAGACATTGCATGAAACATTAGGTCATGAAAATTTACTTGAAAGTCTTGGAAAAATCATGGAAAAGTCATGGAATTTTAGTAGTAAAAATGTGTATGAACCCTGAAAACTTGAAATTACAGGGAATCTGCGGGGTCTTAAAATGTCTTACATTTCAAAAAAGCAAGTTTTAGGTCTTAAAAAATCTTAAATTCACTTGAATATTGTGTTGTAGGTCTTAAATCATTTTAAACGGGTCTTAATTTTCCTATGTCCATGTAAAGCTATACCTAATCAGGCCAACACCCATCTAATCACTAACAATATATTTCAATAAAAAAAGAAATAAAAGAAAAGGAAATGTTTATTTATTAATTTTATTTACTTATTAATATAGTTTAATTATCTTTATTTCAAGAACATTGGATTTTAATGTTTTTTGTAAGGTTTTAAGTTGGCCATTAAAAGAATCTTCAGCATTTAACCTTGTTTAAGTCTGAAATTTCATTCATTGTGGTCTTAAAAAGTCTGAAATTTGACTTGATGAAACCTGTAGGAACCCTGAATTATATCTCAAAGAAGTTCTCGTAATTTGTCATTTCTTTTTACATTATGATTATTAACAAACTTGACATTAACAAATTAAACAAATAATAATTTTTTTATTTTCATCACAATTTTTATCACAAATAAATAATAAATGACCACATAACTGCACTGAAAAAATGGGTGTAGAAACAATTGCATACATTTCATAAATTGCTAGTAGTTTTCACAGTTACAAATAAAAACAAGTATCATTTCATATGAACATGACATTTTCACATTTTGTATTTTTATGTAAGATCTACATAGTCTTTGCTTTTATAGACCAACTTTAATGTAATATATTTTACCAATGGATGTGCTTGGGTTTGTAGTTCCTGGATCTTCGCGTGGCTGTTCTGGGTAATGTGGACTCAGGAAAGTCGACTCTGCTGGGTGTTTTAACTCAAGGTGAGCTGGATAACGGACGTGGCAGAGCAAGACTCAACCTCTTCAGACACTTGCATGAGATTCAGACCGGACGGACATCCAGCATCAGTTTCGAGATCCTAGGCTTCAACAGCAAAGGAGAGGTCAGACAAATATTCCAAATCTTTCATTTTTGATCCACTTTTAGTATCGAATTAATTTGGGATTTAAACCAACAACCTTCCTCATGCTAACATGCAAGTTGTTTTTCATTGTTTTAGGTTGTAAACTACAGCGACTCCAGAACAGCAGAGGAGATTTGTGAAAGCTCTTCCAAGATGATCACTTTTATTGATTTGGCTGGTCATTATAAGTACTTGAAGACCACCATATTTGGCCTGACAAGCTACTGCCCAGACTTTGCAATGCTGGTGGTGGGAGCCAATACTGGCATTGGTTGGTATTTATGAATATGCATTTACAGTGGAGATCAAAATAAGAGTACTCTTCATTGTTCAAACATGTAATGAATTTTAAGTGTGGATACATCAAGCTAGTTAAACAGTGTTTTAGAAAATAACAAAGGGACTTCATCATAAACTGCCAAAAATGATCGGCTGAAAATTATGTTTTTGGTTTTTGGCAAAACAGATGAAAATATGAGCTGAAAAAAAGCTATGCAGCACTGCAATGCCTAGCAGTATTCAGTACGCTGGTTTTACTCTCCCTCCAGCTGTAGCCACTATGGAGTGTTAAGCGGCTTTCACAGTGGACGCAGAAAGTGTTGCGATATGAAACCCATTCATTTCAATGACTTGTGTCATGCAATGGCAGTTTGCTGCTGGACCAGCTAAATTGCACAGAATTAAATAGCACCAACAAATATTTCTGTAAGGTACAGCATCATCTAAACCACAACACTTCCTCCTCCAACTTTTAGTAAATTTACACACTTTGGGTTGAGTTTTTTTCAGTTTTTTCTCCAGTTTGATAATGAACATACCAGTGTTAATATCGTCGATGAAAATAAACCGTAAATTGTTGGTTGCCTATAGCTTGACACGAACATAAACTTGATAAATGTTGTTATAATCTGCTGCAATGAGCTGTTCATTCATGAAATGAGTGGATCTGAGCGCATGCATGCAGTCACGTAAGTAGTGCAGCTGACCTGTCACGTTTCGGTTTGTTTCAAGCCATTTTTATTGACCAAATTAACACTGAAACATACTGTTTCTTATCAGACTCAAATAAATAAATTTTACTTTCATAACTAAAGTGTTTTAGGATAACTTCAAATAGGACCAAGTGTAACAGAAACCTCACTCCCCTGATCTCAAAAGGTGGTCTAGCGACAGATGCTAGGGACTGCGGTCTGCTGATGATACACAAAATAACTTTTTGAGCGATGTTGCTTGGCTATTTTTCTATTAAGAATAGACAACAGTATTGTATCTGTAGGTGGTGCAGTGGGTAGCGCTGTTGCCTCACAGCAAAAAGGTCACTGGTTCGAGCCTCGGCCGGGACATTTCTGTGTGGAGTTTGCATGTTCTCCCCATGTTTGCGTGGGTTTCCTCCGGGTCCAAAGACATGCGCTATAGGTGAAACGGGTAAACTAAATTGTCCGTATGTGTGTGAATGAGAGTGTATGGGTGTGATGGGTTGCAGCTGGAAGAGCATCCACTGCGTAAAACATACACTGGTTAAGTTGACGGTTCATACTGCTGTGGCGACTCCTGATTAATAAAGGGATTAAGCTGAAAATGAATGAATGAATTGCATCTGTAGTCCATTGGCTTAATTAGTTACCCCGTGTCTCTCCCGGTTGCCCATTATGAATAATTTTCCAAAGTTGCCGAGCAACATTGATCAGAAAGTTGCCCTGTGTATCATCAGCATTAGTTAGCCTCCTTGTTAGAGCAACCACCTCCCATGAAAAGAATCGTTGGTTCGATTTTAGCTCAGAGCGAGTGGGTGGTATAGGACCGGTGGGTTACATTGGTGCCATGACCCGGATGGGAGTGAGGTTTAGGGGTGGGTGAGTCTAACGGAGGCCAGCTAGTGAAGTGCTGTGCAGGTAGGACCGTTGGATTACACAAGCAGTGATGTTGAAATTGTAGTTTGTGCTTTAATATTAATAATAATAAAAATAATAATTCATTACATTTATATAGCGCTTTTCTAGATACTCAAAGCACTTTACACATTGGGGGGAATCTTCTCATCCATCACCAGTGTGCAGCATCCACATGGATGATGCGACAGAAGCTATATTGCCCCAGACCACACAACACACACCAGCTGATTGGTGGAGAGGAGACAGAGTGATGAAGACAATTATGATATGGGGATGGTTTGGAGGCCATGATGGACAAAGGCCAGTAAGCAAGCTTTAAAGGATGCCGGGGTTAAGCCCCTACTCTTTTTCGAAGGACATCCTGGGATTTTTAAAGACCACAGACAGTCGGGACCTCGATTTAACGTCTCATCCGAAAGACAGCGCTTACTGTGCAGTATAGAGTCTCCTTCACTATATTGTCACTATAACTATAAATTATTCTGTGCTGTAATAACTATATACTGTCACTATAACTATAAACTACTTCACTATTTTGTGCTTTCATTTTGATCTCCACTCTATATTGATTTAAAAGATTTGAATGTGATTTAAGAACTTTGGCTGTTCAATTCCCCCAGCTGGCACAACTAGGGAGCACCTGGGTTTAGCGATGGCACTAAAGGTGCCCATTTTCATTGTGGTGAGTAAAGTGGACCTCTGTGGTAAAAGTACAGTGGAGAAAACGGTCCGTCAGCTAGAGAGAGTCCTCAAACAGCCAGGCTGTAACAAGATCCCCATGGTGGTGGCAAACCCTGATGATGCAGTCACCGCCGCACAGCAGTTCGCACAATCCTCAAGGTACATGTGTGCGAAGAGACAGGTTATTATACACTTTTATTTCCTCCCTTTAATCCACTTACAATCTTAGTAGGGATGTGCAGTATTTTTACTGTCTATTATCACTTATTTCACTCATAAAAACACATCTGATGGTTATGACATTGACTGTACCTTGAAGCTTATTAGAATGCAGGGGGGCTAAATATATAACTTGCTTATAGTTGATAGATTGTTTTTATATTCATCACAGACATACTTATTCCTCACTTAACCACTAAAATACACAGATAAATTTTCACTAATTACTAATAAAGTTTAAAATCTGAGGAATTTTGTCAAATTTACTTGAATAATCTGTTTTATTTAATAGTTTGAAAAATATCATTTGTGTTCTCCCAAATATTAGCATGTAAGATCAATAGCAAAAATTATATTGATTTTATACGAAAGTTCAAAAAACAATAAGTTAAAATGTACATTTTAGACACAAAATTCACTATTTTCTCTACAGAACATGTGTGCATATCTGTGCAGCACTACAACACACACACACACACACACACACACATATATATATATACATACACACAGGGAGTGCAGAATTATTAGGCTAGTTGTATTTTTGAGGATTAATTTTATTATTGAACAACAACCATGTTCTCAATGAACCCAAAAAACTCATTAATATCAAAGCTGAATATTTTTGGAAGTAGTTTTTAGTTTGTTTTTAGTTATAGCTATTTTAGGAGGATATCTGTGTGTGCAGATGACTATTACTGTGCATAATTATTAGGCAACTTAACAAAAAACAAATATATACCCATTTCAATTATTTATTTTCACCAGTGAAACCAATATAACATCTCAACATTCACAAATATACATTTCTGACATTTAAAAACAAAACAAAAACAAATCAGTGACCAATATAGCCACCTTTCTCTGCAAGGACACTCAAAAGCCTGCCATCCATGGATTCTTTCAGTGTTTTGATCTGTTCACCATCAACATTGCGTGCAGCAGCAACCACAGCCTCCCAGACACTGTTCAGAGTGTACCGTTTTCCCTCCTTGTAAATCTCACATTTGATGATGGACCACAGGTCCTCTATGGGGTTCAGATCAGGTGAACAAGGACGCCATGTTATTAGTTTTTCTTCTTTTAGACCCTTTCTTGCCAGCCATGCTGTGGAGTACTTGGACGCGTGTGATGGAGCATTGTCCTGCATGAAAATCATGTTTTTCTTGAAGGATGGAGACTTCTTCCTGTACCACTGCTTGAAAGTGTCTTCCAGAAACTGGCAGTAGGACTGGGAGTTGAGCTTGACTCCATCCTTAACCCGAAAAGGCCCACAAGCTTATCTTTGATGATACCAGCCCAAACCAGTACTCCACCTCCACCTTGCTGGTGTCTGAGTCGGACTGGAGCTCTCTGCCCTTTACCGATCCAGCCACGGGCCTATCAAGACTCACTCTCATTTCATCAGTCCATAAAACCTTAGAAAAATCAGTCTTGAGATATTTCTTGGCCCAGTCTTGACGTTTCAGCTTGTGTGTCTTGTTCAGTGGTGGTCGTTTTTTAGCCTTTTTTTACCTTGTGCTTTTGGGCACTCCAGTGATGTTGCAACTCTGAAATATGGCAAAACTGGTGGCAAGTGGCATCTTGGCAGCTGCACGCTTGACTTTTCTCAGTTCATGGGCAGTTTATTTTGCGACTTGGTTTTTGGTTTGGTTTTTCCACATGCTTGCGACCCTGTTGACTATTTTGAATGAAACACTTGATTGTTCGATGATCACGCTTCAGAAGCTTGGCAATTTTAAGAGTGCTGCATCCCTCTGCAAGATATCTCACTATTTTTGACTTTTCGGAGCCTGTCAAGTCCTTCTTTTGACCCATTTTGCCAAAGGAAAGGAAGTTGCCTAATAATTATGCACACCTGATATAGGGTGTTGATGTCATTAGACCACACCCCTTCTCATTACAGAGATGCACATCACCTAATATGCTTAATTGGTAGTAGGCTTTCGAGCCTATACAGCTTGGAGTAAGACAACATGCATAAAGAGGATGATGTGGTCAAAATACTCATTTGCCTAATAATTCTGCCCTTCCTGTTTATTAATTTTTTTTGACCACTTTCCATGCTCGCTCATGAATCTTGTAGCTTTAAGACACAAATATGTAAATTACTTGAACACCCTACAAAGCAACCTAGCGCTAATAGTTTGTGTGTGTGTGTGTAATGATGTATCTATTTTCTTGCAGCGTGACACCCATCTTCACCCTCTCCAGCGTATCAGGGGAGAATCTGGACCTTCTGAAGGTCTTCTTCAACATTCTTCCTCCATTGAGCAACAGCAAAGAGCAAGAGGAGCTCATGCAGCAGCTCACAGAGTTCCAGGTACACACGCTTAACATTCATTCAACAACATTTAGTCTCAATTCTGGCATCGCATTATGTTAAATCGATGTGTTCTTACAGGTGGATGAGATTTACAGTGTTCCTGATGTAGGGACAGTTGTTGGTGGAACTCTGTACAGGTCAGTCCACACGTGTCGTGTAAGTCTTGTCTGTCTGTTTGTTTAATAACTCCTTAGAAACCACTTAGAAAAACCAACAACCCGCATGCAAAACCAACAACTCGGCACACCTAGCAGCAACCCATCATCTACACAACAACACCATAGCAATGATCTTTGTAGCAAGAGATCATTGTCAACTGTCTACCAAAGCACTTGCAACCACACTTTGTGAAAGCATAGCAATCATCTTAGCAACCACGTAACAACGCCATAACTCTTTTTTTACACAATTGTAAAGACTGAAAACCTGTAACCATTGACTTTTATAGTAGGAAAAACATACTATGGAAGTCTATGGTTATAGGTTTCCAGCTTGCTTTAGTATACTGTATCTTCCATTGTGTTCAAGAGAAGAAAGAAACTCAAACAGGTTTGAAACAAGTTAAGGGTGAATAAACGATGACAGAATTTTCATATTTGGGGGAACTATTCCTACTTATGTGCAACCTAGCAATGTTTATGTATTGAAGTAGCTGCTTACCAACCCCCAAATTCACTAGCAATAGCCTAGAAATCATTCAAAACACTTTTGCAACCATCCAGAACACTCATACAAGTTTTGTCTTATAAGTATCAAATGCATCCCAGCACTTTAGGAACCCCTTTAACCATCTTTACAATTGCTCACCATTATTCGGACAAACTCAAAGAACACCCTTGCCATGAAAGTCCTTAAAACAACAAAATTATATTCTGTAAACATTGAGCCAAAAGCAATATAATGGGGCAGTCCATAAACTGTAAAAAAAAATGAAGGGTGCGTCTCCACATCTGTCCATGGTACAAAAATAAAGCCAAAATATTCAAATTGGTCACGGTTATCTTGCACCGATAACTTCACTGCATTAAAAATAACAGAAAATATGGATTCTGAGAAGTGTACTTTGTTTATAACCTATACTGCAGGCAGACACCAGGGGGCGATGTAAATGTTTGGTTTAACTTTTTGGGATGTGTGAAACACAGCTCATTGATAAGTCACTTCTAAACCAAACAACTTGAACCCCTTGTGAATTCTGTGAATTTATACCTCTCTTGAAGTTCCCAATCATGCAGAATCCAATTGAAATGATTGGATTTCTCCTGGAGAGAACCATTTGAGTTAATCAAACTGCAGTTAATGTGACTGCACCTTAAGGCATGTGTAACCTTCACACCTCAGGAATTTGGAAAGCAATCAATATTCAATTTGTCTCGACAAACTTCTCGTCTCAAGTTGATAATTGACTTTCCATTCACACGCAGTGGTGTGTGTCGTGAAGGAGATCGGCTAGTTGTGGGTCCCACTGATGATGGGAAGTTTCTGAGGCTGAAGGTCTGCAGTATTCACAGGAATCGCTCCGGCTGCCGCGTCCTGAGAGCCGGACAGGCTGCCACACTCGCACTTGGAAACTTTGATCGCTCTCTACTCCGAAAGGTCTGATCTCAAAATGACCAAAAAGTCTTTACAAAGCCATGTCTTTGTTATGACAGGAGTTTTAATAAGCATTTGTGTTTTTGCAGGGAATGGTCATGGTGAGTCCTAAAATGAACCCTACAATTTGCTGGCAGTTTGAGGCCGCTATTGTCCTCCTGTTCCACGCCAAGACTTTCCGCCGTGGTTTCCAGGTCACGGTGCACATAGGAAACGTCAGGCAGACCGCCACGGTGGAGTGCCTCCTTGGAAAGGTGTGGATTTGTTTTTCTGACCCCAAAGGAGTCATGTATTTACTAACTTTGTTGATTTTATTACCTCTGTGGAAGAATCTGCTGCTGTGTGCATATTATCACTGAAATATGTCTCTGTTCGTCCTCCAGGAGGAGCTGCGGACCGGAGAGCGAGCCGTTGTGTGTTTCAGATTCTTGAAGCACCCCGAGTATTTGCGTGTGGGAGCCAAACTGCTCTTCAGAGAGGGGGTGACCAAAGGCATCGGACATGTGACGCACCTTCTACCCTCCACCCAGAACCACGTGCCTGATCAGAACCACAACCAGAACCACACTTAAACACGGTGGGAGTGACACCACAAATCGAAAGAGGACCCTTCCTGTTCTTGCCTTGAGTTTGCATCCCTTGGTTTTATTGTGCACTTTTCATTTCCACTCAAGAGTGTAGATTTGCTTATATTAATTGCAAATTTGCCTGTGCGTAAGTGCTCTCGGTTCCTGTGACATTTGGAGGGTTGTGCTACAGTGATTTACCGATTAATGTCTGCTGGGTGTAATGAAGCTCGGAAACCTCTCCTGTTTTTGCACATGTGCGTGCTTCCCATTTTAAGACAAAGCCGGCTGACCTTCAGTGAAGCATGTGGGACTTTGGGTCGCTAAGTTGGGTATATGGAGCAGATTTCTCCAGCAGCAACTCCTGGCTGCATTAGAGATATGCAATTATATTAGCAGCAGTTCTTCTTCTTCTTCAGATCTTCTGTAGTATTTAATAAATGATGTTATCCCAGAAGAACTGGTGCACTTTAGATTTGTTTCATTTTGAGAAAGATTTGCACAGTAAAAATGTTAGTATAGACCTTAAGCCCAAATTACACTATGTCTTTTGACTTGAATGCTTAGCATAGGGGTGTTTATTCCTGTACCTGTAGGGCTAACATCTTGCAGAGTTTAGCTTGAACCAGGTCTGACACACAGGACCGGAATATTCTGAAGCCCTGATTATTAGCTTGAACCAGATCCGACACACAGGACTAGAACGTTCTGAAGACCTGATTGTTAGCTTGAATCAGATCTGACACACAGGACTCGAATATTAGCTTGAACCAGATCCGACACACAGGACTAGAATATTAGCTTGAACCAGATCCGACACACAGGGCTAAAACTTTCTGAAGACCCGATTATTAGCTTGAACCAGATGCGACACACGGGACTAGAACGTTCTGAAGACCTGATTGTTAGCTTGAACCAGATCCGACACACAGGACTAGAATATTAGCTTAAACCAGATCCGACACACGGGACTAGTACGTTTTGAAGACCCGATTATTAGCTTGAACCAGATCCGACACATGGGACTAGAACAATCTGAAGACCTAATTATTAGCTTGAACCAGAGTAAACGCACAGGACTAGAATGTTCCTGAATATTAACTTAAACCAGATCCAACACACATGACTAGAATGTTCTGAAGACTTGATTATTAGCTTGAACCAGATCCAACACACATGACTAGAATGTTCTGAAGACTTGATTATTAGCTTGAACCAGATCCAACACACATGACTAGAATGTTCTGAAGATTTGGTTATTAGCTTGAACCAGATTCAACACACGTGACTAGAACGTTCTGAAGACTTGATTATTAGCTTAAACCAGATCCAACACACATGACTAGAACGTTCTGAAGACTTGATTATTAGCTTGAACCAGATCTAACACACAAGACTAGAACGTTCTGAAGACTTGATTATTAGCTTGAACCAGATCCAACACACATGACTAGAACGTTCTGAAGACTTTATTATTAGCTTGAACCAGATCCAACACACGTGACTAGAACGTTCTGAAGACTTGATTATTAGCTTGAACCAGATCCAACACACATGACTAGAATGTTCTGAAGACTTGATTATTAGCTTGAACCAGATCTAACACACAAGACTAGAACGTTCTGAAGACTTGATTATTAGCTTGAACCAGATCTAACACACATGACTAGAACGTTCTGAAGACTTAATTATTAGCTTGAACCAGATCCAACACACATGACTAGAACGTTCTGAAGACTTGATTATTAGCTTAAACCAGATCCAACACACATGACTAGAACGTTCTGAAGACTTTATTATTAGCTTGAACCAGATCCAACACACATGACTAGAACGTTCTGAAGACTTGATTATTAGCTTGAACCAGATCTAACACACAAGACTAGAACGTTCTGAAGACTTGATTATTAGCTTGAACCAGATCCAACACACATGACTAGAATGTTCTGAAGACTTGATTATTAGCTTGAACCAGATCTAACACACAAGACTAGAACGTTCTGAAGACTTGATTATTAGCTTGAACCAGATCCAACACACATGACTAGAACGTTCTAAAGACTTAATTATTAGCTTGAACCAGATCCAACACACATGACTAGAACGTTCTGAAGACTTGATTATTAGCTTAAACCAGATCCAACACACATGACTAGAACGTTCTGAAGACTTTATTATTAGCTTGAACCAGATCCAACACACATGACTAGAACGTTCTGAAGACTTGATTATTAGCTTGAACCAGATCTAACACACAAGACTAGAACGTTCTGAAGACTTGATTATTAGCTTGAACCAGATCCAACACACATGACTAGAACGTTCTGAAGACTTGATTATTAGCTTGAACCAGATCCAACACACATGACTAGAATGTTCTGAAGACTTGATTATTAGCTTGAACCAGATCCAACACACATGACTAGAATGTTCTGAAGCCCTAATTAGCTTGTTTAGATATGTTATTTAAGGTAAGAGCTAAACTCTGCAGGACACTGGGCCCCCAGGAGCAGGTTTGGACACCCCTGGTTTAGCATATGCATACAGTTGTGGCCTAATGGTTAAAGAGTCGGACATGTAACCCAAAGGTCACAAGTTTGATTCCAAGTGCCAGCAGGAGTTATATTTAAGGAGGAGTGATAAAATCACATCTGAGATGCACTTGAGCAAGGAACTGAACCCCCGATTGCTCCCCAGTTGCCTCAGCAAATGGCTGGCAATGTTTCATCTTTGTCCAGGGTTTGTGCTATTTCTTCCCAGATGTAATGTCTATTAGAATTCTCAGTATCGAGGGAGCTGGGTGGCTCTTTATTGCTATTTGAATGCATTCAACGACATGTCGGTTTATTACAATGAACCCATTCTATACTATTTTTGACTTGACCTCTGGAAGTGGTTGAATGTGGACAAGCTCAAAACAGTTTAGACCCGATTGACCTACTTGAGATCAGAATGAGAGAAAAAAAAATCGGCTTCTGTGTGTTCCCTGTTGGCTTGGTTTCGTCACTTCAGTTTTTGTTCTCATGTTCTGATTCAACAACCAATCAGAGCGCTCACTTTCACCGATAACCAGTGCCAATTCTACATGTTGAATCAGGCCAACTCGCTCCAACATTAGCCTGATGAGATGCCATGTGTGGAACACACCAAACAAACTAGCCTAACATATGTTCAACAATGACCTGACATGACACAATTCCGACAGTCGGTTTGGTGTATCCCGACCTTTAAAGAAAACATTCACCCAAAATTTTAATTTAGATACAGCCAAAACATTGGACACAGTCTGTACCCCGTCAGAGGCTAATAATCAGCAAGATGCAGCATTGTTAAATATTTTATCTTTAATTTAATTATAAACAACCATCCACGTTTTGTTCACGTCATTTGGTTTTGTTTCAGTGCATGTTTGTTGACATGACAGAATATCGCCCCCTGTCTTCTTGACAGAAAAGGAGTTTCAGGAGCTTCTAGGGTTGTAGGATCAGTCAGGCATGACTGGGTTGTAGTGATCTAGATTAAATTGTGCCTAATCATATGTTTGTCTTCACTGATATGAATCCAAAACAATTGTGCATATTGCACACTTATATGTGTAAGCAAATATTAGCAAGGTTTAGGTCATTTCAGATGGCTTACAGGGTTAACAGAACATTTATGGCAGCTTTGCGTGATCAGTATTCGTCTTGGGCATGCACAGGAACCCAGATAATGATTGTATTGTGTGTCTTGTTCACCCGTGTGCACTCCTATTCAAGATTTTGTGCAATTAAAAAAAAAAAAACACTGAATGTACTGATCATAGATATAAATGTACCATTTGAAGTTACTAAACTAAATATAGCTAGTTTTATTCAGCTGTATTGGGCATTATGTATAAAACTCAAACAGAACATATTTGCAATCATAAATTGCTGGTACAACTATTCATTTTTGTGTCAAGAACGGTTTTATGTACTTTTTTGTACATATAAAGCCAGGCCAGGCTCATTCTGAAAATGTACCGCTATATACATTTCTGGAGAGCGCCAAATACGTCCCAAGAAGTGTTTTTTTTTTTTTTTTTTGCAGTTTTTTTGCAAATCCACCAGAGGGCGCTGTGTATGCTTTTTCAGATCTCAAATTTCTCTCACGAATGCCCTTCAGGCCTGCTGTTCTCGTGTAAATCTACCAGAGGCCGCTGACTGACCAATCGACTGACCCACTCTCCTCCTTTCCTAAACCCAACCAATAGTGCTTTCAAAAGCACCGATTGACCAGCGCACATCCACTTCCCTAAACCAAACCGACAGTTTTAAATAGCAATCCAGTAAAAAGAAAAAGTCCTCGTCTGATTTGTACCACGTTTTCAGATTTTAACACATTCTTACTCTGCTATTTACTTGTTTATTTTATTTTTTGGCTTCTGTTTTTGTCTTACCGCTTTCTGGAACCGTTTTTCACCAGACTCAAACCCTGTCGTCATGGTCAACTCCTCTTTGTGTCTCAAGTCTGCCAACATACGAGCTAATTGGACAAACTGGTAAAAGCGAGAAAGCTGTCCATACGAAGATAAGCGGTCAGCTGGTAAGCGTGAAAAGGAACAGCATCATACCGCCCTGTAGCGTTCGTTTTAAAGACGAAATGCAGCCATACATACCTCTGGCTACATGATTCATGATTTCCAGAAATGTATATAGGGCTACGTTTTCAGAATGAGCTTATGTTGCATAAAGCAAATAGTTCTGCTTGTGTTTTATAAATGAAGCCCAATCTCTTTCATAAATTCAGCTTTTGGTCAACAGTGCATGTTGTGCTTACAAAAATAATCATTCATATTGTTTGAAGTGCAGCTGGTTGGCTTATGATGTTTGGAATGTATCTTCATTTGATGTACTTTTAAAAAGAAAAGACTTCAAAAACCTGCAAACCTGACTAGTCTATTGCTTCGCTATTAGTTCCTATACAGTGTAATAAAGAATTACTGTTCTTGTGGAACCCCTTGTTGTTATATTATTGATTTCATTAAAATCTAAAAATCTTTCTGGCGTAGTGGTTAGTGCATCAACACATGGCACTCCGGTACTCATGGTGACCAGAGTTCGATTCCCACCTTGAGATCCAATGCCGATCCTTCCCCTCTCTCTGCTCCCCACGCTTTCCTGTCAATACTGTCCTATCCATTAAAGGTGAAAACCCCCAAAAATAAAATAAATTAAAAATCACATTAAAAAGTGGTATGGTACGGTTTGGTTCAATACACATTTTATGGCCGTTTCCTCTGTCAAAAAGTACCTAAAAGCAAACTGTATTGGCCCGTTTCCACTGAGTGGTACAGTACGATACAGTACAAGTCGGTATGGGTCACCTTTATCAGGCTTGCGTTTCCACTGCTAAAAGGGTACCAATGGTACTCTTTTGGTGGATGTGATGTACGACAGAAAGTTTCAGTCAATGTCATTCTCGCTCAAGGAAATGTCAAAGTAAAGCTGTACAGGTCGTTCACATATACAAGAAGCATTTCTCACAAAACATGCTTTATACACATAAATACTTCTGTATAAATGTTCGTTACTAACTTTTCTATGAACATAATTTGCTTATAACTGCAGATCAATGATGCGAAATAGCCTACTGTAACGCCTGCAATTATATGAAATAAATAAATAAATGCAACATATATGAACACATATAGACCCTTACAGTCTCCAATTACAGATAAAATACACACAGCATACATTTAGTCCTTATTTGGGTTCAAAAACAACACACAACATATAGCCTACAGTTTAATCTTCACCAGTAACATCTTTTTAAAAAGTAATTCCATCATTCCGAGTTTTGTCCAAGAAGTGATGATATTAATTAAACATGGCAGTTTGTTCATGTTTTAGGTTGTTAAAACAATCATTAGCTCTGTTTTTTCCGGTTTCTCCTTTGTTTTTTTGCACGTCACTCTCGCGTTTATTTCTGACAAGACCGGATATCAGAAGCGCTTCAGTAATCACACACGTTATTATCATCAGCTCAAGAAGTTTGTTATTTCAAATATAGATGCAAAGACAAGCGCATGCGAGAAAGCGAAACCACTCGCGCTTTAAACGTCCTAAAAAACTACAGGCCACAGAGCAGATTCTGCTCTTCTTCTTGGCTTTGTGGCTGCTCGGGTCGACCATGGTTTGTTATTATATGTATATATTATTACAGTGTAATGTCTCTGCTGTGTGTTTAAAACATGGCGGTTCCTTTTTTCATTCTGGATTGTCCACGAGCGAGTGACGTATCTCTGTAAACCAAAAGCGTTAAGCTGTGCGTCTAGCTCTGCCTTTAGTATCCTTTTGCTATGCTAGGTACCCTTTGCAAAGAGTGCCCAAAAAGTGGTATGGTACGGTTCGCTTTTAGGTACCTTTTGACAGTGGAAATGGCCATAAAAGCGTAGCGTACCATACCCCAGGGGTTTTCAAACTGTGGGGCACGCCCCACCAGGGGGGCGCGAGAATTTGAGGCGTGCACGCGAGTAAATTATGATGATGATTTTTATGCGTTCACTAGAGTGAATCGGATTAATGTTAGTTCCACAGCTAATTATCAGGCACTTGTAGAGTTTATGCTTTCCAGTAAAACATATACAAATAAAATGGAGCGGCTGCTTTTTAACATGGAAAAACGCTGAATGAATGTCAGACCGGTGAGCGTCTGACAAAAAAAAGTGCCCTTCAGAATCAAATCAGCAGGATGCTTCTGGATCTTTTACTTACTTTGAAGACAAATGACATGAAGACATACAGGTTACCTTTACATAGACATCAGTAGTTGTTTGCCTTAATCTGAATAAGACAATAATATAATTAAGGTGTTACGTGAAGTGCTTTTTGAATGCCTCTTCACGTTTCCTGCAGTCTCATGTCATTTCGGGTGTTTCATCTTTAATTTTTCGACTTTAACTGCAGTTCGGCTCTTTCACTCATGAATATTTTCTTCATGTCCCCATGACAAACTGGGTTATTAGACGCGAATATTTAGTAAGGACTGGTGTAAGATGTTTTAATGGGATTTGATAGCGCACGTCAAATAGAAAAAAAAAACTTCCGCATTTCGTGATCAGTGTTGCCAGATGTAGCTGACTGATTCCAGGCCAAAAACTATCCAAAACCCGCCAAAATGCAAACTCAAAACCGCCCAATCTGGCAACACTGTTGTTCGTGATGTGTGTGTGTGCGCGGTCCTTTACTGACAGCCTTGTGTGTGTGTGTGTGTGTGTGTGTGTGTGTGTGTGTGTGTGTGTGTGTGTGTGTGCTCACCCATCACACTGAATCAGGTAAGCTGTATATTTATGTTTCAATGTAATTAATGCTACTCAATTTAATTGCAGCAAGCAATATGTGAATGATGCTTGCACATGGGGGGGGGGGGGGGGGGGGGGGGGGGGGGGGGGGGGGGGGGGGGGCGAGAGAAATTGGACAATCTTGGGTGGCGTGTGTCCTAAAAGTTTGAAAACCCCTACCACTTTTTAGCCAGGAGAATGAAAACAAAGGAAGCGGCATTTTTAAATACACAGCCGAGACATTACACCATAGTAATATATACAGTTGAAGTCAGAATTATTAGCCCCCCTGAATTATTAGCCCCTATTAATTTTTTTCCCCAATTTCTGTTTAACGTTGAGATTGTTTCAACACATTTCTAAACATGATAGTTTTAATAACTCATCTCTAATAACTGATTTCTTTTATCTTTGCCATGATGACAGTAAATAATATTTGACTACATATTTTTCAAGACACTTCTATACAGCTTAAAGTGACATTTAAAGGCTTAACTAGGTTAATTAGGTTAACTAGGCAGGTTAGGGTAATTAGACAAGTTATTGTATAACAATGTTTTGTTCTGTAGACTATCGAAAAAAAAATTAGCTTAAAAGGGCTAATACTTTTGTCCTTAAAATGATGTTTAAAAAAATTAAATACTGCTTTTATTCTAGTCGAAATAAAACAAATAAGACTTTTGCCAGAAGAAAAAATATTATCAGACATACTGTGAAAATGTCCTTGCTCTGTTAAACATAATTTGGGAAATATTTAAAAAAAGAGAAAAAAATTCAAAGGGGGCTAATAATTCTGACTTCAACTGTATATACAGTATCAGGGCTATTCAATTAGTTTGTCATGGGGGCCAGTTCATGAAAAGCATCCTAAACGGGGGGCCGGAGAGATTTTGACTTACAATATAAGTGATGACACAACAGCAATATAAGAGCCCATATGCTGTATTTTTGCTCCTTAAGACACTCACGTTGACTTTTTCTACATTAAAACGTTAATATGTTGTATTTTGAAACTACATAGCATCACTGCATTGTACAACAAGCTTTTTTTTCCAAGCATATCCAAATGTATTTCGAGGCACAAATTCAGTGTATTGCTTAAGTAGGCTTCTTCTACATTCAGACACATTCATATGTTGTGTTTTAAACTGCCTAACAATTAGGGATGCAGTGATTATAGATTTTGGTTGTACGATTATAGTCTGAAGAATAATCATGGTTTCACAGTTATCAGCATTATTATGCATTTATTACATTTAAAACACTACTAGTTAAGAAAATCACAAGGAAACTGCTTTTATATTAAAGTGTTGTTTATTGCTCCTCAGTAACCAAATACAGCACAAAATATTAATAAAAAACAAACAATAGTCCATTTCTCTCTTTGGACTTAAAATAAATGAAAAGGTTTTGGATTTAAACATGGGTGATAATTTTACAATGAAAATAAATGACAGAACAATGAATAAATGCATAAAAATAAGAATAAATAAAAATAGTATTTGTCTAATGTTAATTTAAGCTGTATATTAGCTAAGAATTTAAATAAACTGTTGTTATTATCTACGTTCATACATGCATAATCATTTTAATAATTTTTAATAATTCATCTAACATATGTTTTGTTTACATTGCACTGAAAGCCACGCACAACTCTCACCACTACAGCCTGAGATTATTTCTACTGTGTGCCGCGCCTGCAGGGGGCGAGTGTGTCGGTCCGCTTGTGAGCCGTGCGTGCACCGATACCAACATGCGCACGTCTCAATTGGAAATAATGTAGCCTACTTGCGCGCGGAAAAGACGCAATATGTCAACGACTTGCTGCTATAGTTAATCCAATGTGCAGGCATATTGGCATAACTAGTTGCAGCAGCTTTTTTCCGTGCAACAGAAATGCGGCGTTTAGAAGCCTTTAATAAATAAATACGGGGATAATAGTAAAATCGGCTAATCACTGCATCCCTATTAACGATATCAGTGCATTGTACAAAAGGCCTTTTCTACAAACATATCCAAATGTTTTCGGCTTTAACTGCAGCTCGTGCTGTATTGAACAGACGGACGCCACTTCATACCTACAGTATAGCTGCCGTTTTTCGACTGAACTAAATTTATTTTTGATGTCTTGGTCACACTATTTGGGGGGCCGGAACAAATTGCCTCGGGGGCCAGGTTCGGCCCGCGGGCCGCCAATTGAATAGCCCTGGTATATATAATAACAAACCATGGTCGACCCGAGCTTAAACAAACCTTGTTGTCGTCTTGATGAACAGCTACAAAGCCAAGAAGAATAGCAGAATCTAGCCTGTTACCCGTAGTTTTTTTTACAAGGCCCTCTAAAGCGCGATTGGTTTCGCTTTCTTGCTCGCGTGCGTGTCTATATTTGAAATAGCGAACTTCTTGAGCTTATTATTGAAGTGCTTCTGACATCCATCCTTTTAGAAACAGACAAACGCGAGAGTGAAGCCTGAAAAAACATAGAAGCAAATGATTCTTTCAGCAACCTAAAACATGAACAAACTGCCATGTTTAACTATAATCATCACCTTTTGGACTATTATGAACTCTGAATGACTGAATTACTCTCTAACAGAGAGTACATGCTGGTGAAGATTAAAGATACAGATGAGAGGTTTGCACTGACTGTGGGCTATATGTTGTGTTGTTTTTGAACCCAAATAAGGAGTAAATGTATGCTGTGTGTAGTTTTTCTGTAATTGGTAACATATCGGAGACTGTAAGGGTCTGTATGTGTTCATATATGTTACATTTATTTACTTTATATAATTGCAGGCTATTTCACACTATTATTGATTTGCAGCTATAATCAAATACTGTTCATAGAAAAGTTAGTAATGAACAGAAGTATTTATATGTATAAAGCATCTGTTTTGTGAGAAATGCTTCTCATATGATATGTTGATATGTGAACGACCCGTACAGCTTTACTTTGACATTTCCTTGAGCGAGAATGACATCGACTGAAACTTTCTGTCGTAGCCACGCCCACTAAACGAGTACCATTGGTACCCTTTTAGCAGTGGAAATGCAAGCCTGATAAAGATGACCCATACCGACTTGTACCGTATCATACCACTCGGTGGAAATGGGCCATAATACTGAAAATGCATTACCAGAATGTATGATTTTTATGAACTAGAAACATTCCAAGTCCAAAAAAAAACCACACATTTTGTTCAAGTATTTATGTCAAGTTTTATTATGATAAATGAAAGCTGTCTTTGCACAATAAATTGTTAATTGTTCACAGAACACACTGTTGTAGCGTAGCAGCAAGCACCATAAGAACAGTTTATGTAACATGGCATTATGAATAAAATAAGAACAAAAATATTATATAAAACTCTTATTTTGTTTTACCTTTAAAAGATGAATGCCTTTTGTTTTGCACTTTGTGAAACAAACCAGCATTAGTGAATACAGAAAATTGATTTAAAAAGATGAAAAAAATGACATCTCTAAATCTGACATCCTTCATATGAGATACGATACTCAGATGACTATTAATGCATCTGAACCATTCACAAGTCCTTCATTTAACTCCACATGCTTGAACCTGCTTTTGAAATGTGCGTCTAAGTCTACTGGTCCAAAGCTTGTAACCTTACAAACATTTATAGCATACCAACATGAAACTATTCTCTTTATTTCACAATGAAAATGTGAAGCGATCACCTTCAGAAATTCCTTTTGCTCTGAAGATCTAAGCGACTGTTGAAATGATACGGCGAAATATCTCTCGGGAAACTTCAGGCACATCAGCGCTGATTTGGAGATTCCTACGCCAGGCTCCTCTGTCTGGGCTTGATTCTGGGGTACAGCTATTGGAAGAACAACATTTATCAGTCATTCTTGGTAAATGTGTCAATTATTATCTTTGTAGTTTCACTGTTGTTTGGTAGGGGGCGCTATTATGCATCTTCTGAAATACTTTAAAATGTGAATTGTAAAAGAAGCAAGCAATAGAAAATCATTGATGTCTCACATGAAACTGATGCAATTATGAAACACAACATAGGGCTTGGTGATATCACCTAAAAATCAACACCTCGATAGTAGTTTAGGTAATGGGTATTTTTGGTTACACTTTATTTTAAGTAACAATTCACGCTATTAACAAACCATTATCTAAGACTTTTAGCTCAATAACCTACTAATTAGCTGCTTATTGATAGTTATTAAGGTAGTAGTTGGGTTTGGGTACTGGGTAGGATTAAGGTTGTAAAATAAGATCATACTATATAAGTGCTAATAAACAGGTAATATCTTAAAATTACGCACGTAATAAGCCAATAGTAAATGGTGAGAACTGTTACTTAAACTAAAGAGTTACCATTTTTTTAATGATAGAACTGACCATTCATTCTGCTGTCGTGACCATACGTTTAAAAAATGAAGGCACTTCCTTACCCCAAGGAGATTGCGAGGTATGTAGCCCTCATTGTCAGCACATCTTGCCCACCACCACTCGGTTTCTTCCCCATCCTCTCTTCGTAGGACAGTCAGGCAGTCTCCCTCCTTAAAGGACAACTCATCTGGGCTCTCGCCGTCATAGTCCCACAGGGCATACACTACGCCCCTGTTCATGATGCCCATCTTCTCTTGCACTCCTGTAGAAAAAAACAAAACTCTAAACTATAACTAAAACTATAAATTTACACTTGAAGGTACTGTTGTGATACACTACAAGCTGAACTATTATGGTGACTTGACACCAAACATGGAATTAGGTCAATTATGCAATGCAAACGTGCAAATGGAGGTGAAGAATCGTCGTGCGGCACGAATTACATGGAATGCAAGATGCAAGGAATGTGACCATACGAATCATTTGCTTCTTCCGTAAGTTCAAATAACTGAACTCGAGTGAAAAATTTGTATCAGGGGGAAAACATCATGCGAGTAAACTAGAGCAAAGTCTCTTTAAGGCAAGTTATTTTACTCTGCAGCCATCTTTGAAACACCCCTCGGGCAGTATGCTCTGGCATTCTGTTTGAATGGAAAACATCAAATTTGCTTGCCAAGCTTACGATTGAATTTCCTAATAGAAATCACCAATAAAAAATGTAATGGAGGCTAGTTAGCGAAGTGCTATGCAGTTAAACCTCACTCCTCTGACCACTAAAGGTGCTCTAGCGACAGACGCTAGATGCCATGGTCTTTAGCCTCCTTGTTAGAGCAACCGACTTCCATACAAAGAATCGCCGGTTTGATCCCAGCTCAGACCGGGTTGGGTGCAGTAGGACCAGTGGGTAACACCTGGGGGCTTGTTCGGGATGAGAGTGAGATTTAGGGTGTGAGTGTTACAGAGGCCAGCTAGTGAAGTGCTATGCAGGTAAACCTCACTCCTCTGACCTATAAAGTTGCTCTAGCGACAGACGCTAGACGCCATGGTCCTGGTTAGAGGAACCAACTGCCATATGAAGAATCGCCGGTTCGATCCCAGCTCAGACTGTTTTGGGTGCAGTAGGACCGGTGGGTTACACATGGGGGCTCGTCCGGGATGGGAGTGAGGTTTAGACGCGAGTGTAATGGAGGCCAGTTAGCAAAGTGCTATGCAGTTAAACCTCACTCCTATGACCTCTAAAGGTGCTCTAGTGACAGACACTAGAGGCCATGGTCTTTAACCTCCTTGTTAGAGTAACCAACTCCTATACGAAAAATCGCCGGTTCAATCCCAGCTCAGAATGGGTTGGGTGCAGTAGGACTGGTGGGTTACACGTGGGGGCTCGTCCGGGATGGGAGTGTGGTTTAGGGGGGTGAGTGTAACAGAGGCCAGCTAGCGAAGTGCTATGCAGGTAAACCTCACTCCTCTGACCTCTAAAGGTGCACTAGCGACAGACACTAGAGGCCATGGTGTTCAGCCTCCTTGTTAGAGCAACCGACTCCCATAAGAAGAATCGCCGGTTTGATTCCAGCTCAGAATGGGTTGGGTGCAGTAGGACTGGTGGGTTACATAAACAATTGTCTCTTTAGTTTCATTTCTAAACATTTGAATAACACAAAATCGCAGAAACTCACTTCTGGTCCGAGCACCTCCCCCAGAGAATCATCAGTCTACAGTGATCAATGATTGGCTCCTGTACAAGAAGGCAGGACTTCATTCGCCAAATTAACCGTTACACTTATCCCCATTCAAAACTACACGAGAGACATGTCATGTTCTATAGTCTTTGACTAGAGTAAGTGATGTGGCGCTCCGTGTTTGATGTGAATCCAGCATTAATTCTATTTCGATATGTTTCCTAATGGGAGGACAGGCTTCTCACCATAGAGAAACTGAGAGCATTGGGCATAACCTTCCTCCATCTCTTCACACTTGTCTGCTGCTGTCTGCAAGTCGCTGTAGGTCATGGCATACACAGCAGCTCCCGATTCCACCAGGAATTTACACACTTGCACATTATTACAAGAAGCGGCACAGTGCAGGGGAGTCCTAAGGTAGAGAAAGAGGTGTATTATTTTGTTGTATTTAAAGTAAGGATTAGGGCTTTTCATAAACACGGTATCACTCACCATCCATCGCTGTCAGCAGCATTCGCATTCACTCCAAACTGCACCAGGAACTTAACGATTTCCGTATGTCCAGCACATACAGCATTGTGCAGGGCAGTGATGCCCTCATCATTGGGCAAACTGGGGTCGTCCACCTGGATATCATATACAGACATGTATCTGATCTGTGTATTACTCACTAGTGGATGAAGTATGCAGGTGATCTGGGCCTTTTCCTTACCTCATATATGATCCTCTGGACAAGGTCATACTCGCCCTCTAAAGAGGAATCCAGCAGGAGAGCCAGGGGGTTAAAGCGCACACGCATCCCGTGGTTAATGCGTTCTGAGCCAGTCTTACGCAGGTTAGTTCTCTTGCCCTGAGAAACGGATGGGGATGGATGAAAGATTGTGCATTTATTATAAACAAGAATGAAATTCTGTATACATTGCATAATTTATTAATTCCTTCACAGTGGTGAAGTGGTAAAGTTCATGAACATGAAGTAATCATACTCCTGTAGGTGTTAGCCTGACATGAGCCACTCTTTCATTCCTTATATTAAAAACCCATTGAGGGTCACTGGTTGCCACTTCTGCTCCATTTAAATGTTTAATGAGATCCGTGTGGAGTGCTCAGAATCTTAGTGTGGCTTGTTGCTAAGCAACAGCCCAGAATGGATGGTTTGATCGGAATCTCTACTGACCTTACTTCATCCTTTCTCTCTTTCGATCTCCCCTTTTTCGCTGTCTGTGGCCAGACTTGACTCAAAGCTCTAGGTTAAATACTAAGATAGTGTCTTATATATAAATAAGGAACTTGTCTCAAATATTGCCATTATGACTTGGGAACTTTTTCAGAACCTACATTTTGGAAATGTAATGCTGTATAGCTTGTTGAATTGTACAAATACAAAGAAAGCATCATATGATCTTGTGTATTTAATGGACACATATAAATAAAGGACAAGATCCTTTAAATTTGACCTTAAAGGGACTTTAAGGTGTTCACTTGTATGGCTTTGATTCACACTCTATGCATCCTTTGGTCTCCCAAGTTTTTCCGCAGTGTTTGACTGCAATATACTGCTCAGTGTTGAGTCAGTACCTGACTATTCTCAAATGCTTGCACACCTTAGCACAGCAAAAAAGATTTTCAATTTCGACCCATCCATCAAGACCAACCCTGCTGCTGGGGTAAATCCACATTTTGGACTTTATTGGACACAACAATTTAAGGTCTAAGCCTCTACTATCGAATTGAAGAGTTAAGGTTGATTAGGAATACAATATATTCAGTAAAGGGAGCTGAAATATGCTGATCAAGGCATAGAAAAGGCTTTCGTTTTTTTTGGCTGTGTGTTCACAGGCAATGACTCTTAAATGTATCCCTGACCTCCTACGACTTCTAGGTTGTTAAATATATGCCTGGATCACTGTTTATGTGTGTTCACACAATAGAAAAAACACTGGAGGCTGCAAAAGTTGCTGTAAGGCTGGTTAACTGTAGGTCAACTTTATCAGGGGGTGAATCCGGTTGACTCAGATTGGTAACAATAACAATAAATCACTGCTTGAGTTGAATTTAGCCCAGCTGCACTTTTTCCCAAACCAGCCCAGCATAAACCATTCCCTGCAGCTCATAAGACTTTATAAAGGATGTCAACAATGCAACAAATAATTTAACTTTATTGCATTAAACCGCTCTCCGGAATACTTGATTCTGATTGATCAGTCACAACATTACAAGGTATGTTATTCCAAGAAAACAACTGCTGAAACTAATAACTCAGTACTTCAAATCATCTTGACCATCAGTAAATACGTTCACATCCATATTTATATGCTTGTCGGTCATGCTGCTGTTTTTAACTGTTTGGTGCAATCTTGTGTTTGAATAATATGTAGGTTAGTGTATGCTCCATCCAGCCATTTTAATTTCTGTCAACTTTGCCTTTAAAGAATGGTTGTGTCTATTTTTTTCTGACAAGTAACCATGTAATAACTAGGATAAAGTACATCCAGGCAGTTGTTTTAGCAGAATAAATCCATCAGTCGTTTACAATATAGTGCTGATAAGCATGTCTGACTTCAGTCTGTGATAAAAAACTCGTCTGGATGTACTTTATCTCCTAATCGTAGCCACTACAGTGGTATTAACACACCTGATAGATCATGATCAGGCAGATTTTCTTGACCGGGGTTTGTGTGTCTAATGAAATCAGCATTGAGTTTGAGAGGGGTGATGTAGAACCTACCGGTGGTAACATGACCTGTCCAGTGACCTCTGGGGCCTTCATGTTGATGCCATCTTCCCCTGGTCCCTCCTGCTCTGTCATACTTGGGTATGGAGGTGGAGGGTAAGGTGGGTACTCCTCAACATACGGCTCTGGAGCAGCTGGGCCATAGACTTCCTGTTCTTCCTTTAGCTGGGGTTCATTCAATCCAGTGCTAGAATTTGAGTTGTCATCCAGGATTGGAGATCGAGGTGGAAGCGGTGGAGGCGTCAGCTCTTCCTCCTCTCTCTCACACTCGGGTATCGTATTATCATGGTACCCCTCCTGGGGTCTAGTGCTTTCATTAGGTATAGGCCTGCATCCATCTTCACCTTCTGCTGGGAAGAAAGCAGCTGGGGCGATAGTCTCCATAGCTGCCAATGTAGTCTTCTGGTAGAGGAGCTTCTGAATGTTGGGTCCCCCCGGCCCCTCAGATTCTGTTATAGAGCCACGCTTTTTAAGAGGCCTGGGCGCATTGTGCAGTCTCTTCCTGAGGGCCTCCAGGTCAACGTCACTCTGGAGTCGATGAGAATTTGAGAGGAACGGGAGAAGTTTGGTTGGACTGAGGGGTCGGGGAACACGTTCTGCCTCCTGGCCCTCAACAGAGGAGGATGCAGGGGCCGAGTTACTGCTGCCCTGGTCTACTTGGTCACCATCTAGACCACACATTTTTTCAATATGACTGAAGTCCTGGATAAAGGACTGTTGTCCCATACTGGATGGAATGACGGGCTTACCATATACTGTTAGAGGAAAAGAATGAGGATAAAAGACATATAAAAAGACAAATAAAAACCAAGATAGGTGAACAATGCATCTGTATTTGTGTGCAACCATTTAAAGCCTGTGTGAACCAGAAGTTGCTGAAACTTATTCTATATGTTGCTGTACTTCCAATTGAAATAGAATATTGAGTTGGGGGTGGGAATTTCATTTAGTAAATTATTCCCTCATAGCAAACTAAGAGTAAGAGTGGAGTGGTTCAGAATATTGTATCTAAAGCATCAAACTGATGTCAGGAAGGGCCGACAAATTGTCAAACTTTGATTAAAGATTACCAAAATAAACAGTTTATTTTGTTGATTAACTTGGATGAATTCATTGTTTACCTAAAGAATAACAATGTGCACTGGCAGAATAAACATTGTAAATTTAGATTTCACACAGACTTTAAGACCATTGAATATGTTTCTAAGGTAGATTTAATTTAAAGACAATCCCTTATATATATCCTCATTCAATATTTGTTTCCGTCTGAGCGACAGTGTACCTATTCATACAAAGCCATTTGCCTATGTGCTCTTAGTTTGAAAGATATGCAAAGTTGGAACCAAGGGACTGCAAAGTTATGTAACAAAGGAATGAGTCATCTCTTTGTGAAAAGTGAGCATCACCATGAGCCCTACCCTGGAGGGTAGAGTTTAGGTACACCCCTGTTTTATTGTCAAATAATTCCCTGCTCATTTTTAAGTACAATAAATATGCAACGCTGTTAAAATGATAACCTAAATAAAAGTTTTCTGTCAAATAATGTCTGCTTATGTCTTTAATTCATACATTTTTACAATTTTGTTACTGTTTCTACATTAAATTGTCCATTATAATCCACATTTGTGTCCTCTTTCAATTAATGTTGCACTTATTCAAGTGCATAAACTGTTATTTGGAATTTCCAAATGCCTAGATGAAATTTGTCAGACATGCTTCCGTGTCTACTAATTAAGTAGATTGATTTAAATACTACGAATCCTTTGTTCCTAATTTGTTTCTGCACTGAAGAGCTTTAAACTAAACAAAAAAGCCTTTGAATTTCAAAATGTTCAGATGCAAGGCTCTGATTAAGACTATATCCATGTTTATTTGAAGCTAAATAGCCTGCTGAGACTTTCAGTCTTTTACATAACCACATGACACACCTAAGCTTTTTCAAATAAACAGTATACTGTGCTGGAACGGCTTTAAAATCTCAGTTTGACATTAAAATGAATATTAGTTTAAGGTAGTCAATGTCTTAGAGGTTGGTTTTGTGTGCTTTCGTTGGATCATCTTGTGTAATAAGATACTTGGGCCCTGTTTACACTAATGGATAAAATTGGCATTTAGAATGAAAACGATCAACGTCCACATTGGCGTTTCATTTAGCATTTCTGAAAAGATCTCCGTCCACACTATACAGCTGAAAATGTACATCACATGACAATATACGCACTTTGGGCGTGTATACTGGGTTCAAATCTAAGCAGGAAGTATGCCTTTCACTCGACTTTTGGTTACTAGTCAACAACGCAGAGCAGTTGTACAACGAAAGTGATGCCAAACAATAATGCGAGCAAAATTTCTATTTTTGTGTCTATGTTGTTGTTTACGAGTCATCAGGACTAGTCTGTCATCTTCTGGTAGCAGTATGATCATATGGTAGGAGTTTAATGAATAAGGGAAGGATACGCAATAACTCAAAAAAAAACAACAACAACAATCAAGTAGTAGCAGGGCTTGCAAAATCTGGTAGCCCGAAGTCCCAGGGCTACTGTTTTTTCAGTTGGGCTACTAAAATCTATCTACACCGTGCCCAATGGGTTATCTAGATAGCCTGTCAGGGACGGTGTAGATACATTTTGGTAGCCCGACTGAAAAAACAATAGTCCTGGGACTTTGAGCTACCAGATTTTGCGAGCCCCGAGTAGCCATGGAGAAGTCTCAATTTTGGGTTTGAAAACTGGGGTAGTGTGGAGGGTAGGCACAACCGTATCAAATGTTATACATTTTAAACTAAAATGCATTACGCACACTGGGCCTTAAGAAATTCATCACAAGGTACCTCTAAATTTGTTTGGGTGTCTGGTGAGATGGAGGTACTCACGTCGAGGCTGCGAACGGGTCAGCGTACTTTGCCCCTGGTAACCCTTTCCAAGAGTGCTTTGTTGGGTATACATTGAGTAGATGGAGCTCGCTGCCACTGTCTGGGGCTTATGGAGTGTGGTGGGGGTCGACGTCTCTTTTCCAGCCAAATTATCTGACGTGAAAGGCCGTACTGTTGCAGCAGGTAAGGTGTCTGGTTTAGGGGGTAGAGGTAGGGGTAAGGTGTTGTTGTGGGATGGAAGGGGCATTGGGGGTTTCTGGTTGGCTGATCTTGCTTTGCCAGGGAATGTGCCTGTGCTGTAAGGAAGCTTACTGAAGGTGGACTGGCCTGATAAAGCAGGTTTGGGCTTACTGGGAACAGGAGGTGGAACCTTTCCAAATGTTCTACCTGCAGACTACAATTGAAAAGGTGTTAGTGTGCATTTATTACAAATAGGAGTAAATTGTTCAACTCAAGCATTTAATGCTGTACCTGGGAATCCCTCAAGAGGTCCTCACTACTCTGGTTCTTGCGTAATGGCAATGGTGGCGGTCTCAAGTCTGCCTCAGGATCTATGATAGATTTTTACAAAAACAGCTCAATCAGCACTCTTAAGGTTTAAACACTATGATTTTAAAGGTACAATTGTGTACTGGATGTTAAATTCTTAAGCTTATCCATGTTTAATTGAGAGACAACTTCAAGTAAGCAATTTGTGCTTGGTTTCCTGAAGAGTGTAAACACTGTGGCACTATCAAAGCATTGCTTAGTTTAAGTGGTCTGACAAGTCAACATCTGGCTTAACTGATGGTGTGTGTCTAAATGCAGGGCTTTAAAAGCAGGAGGTAGGTGTACCATACCTTTCTCCTGGGATCCGTGACTGGTCATGCGGGGAAGGGTGGATGAATGGACATGGGAACTGTTGCTGGTTTCTGTGCTGGAGAACAAGTCTGATATCTTGGATATCTTACCTGTTAAGAAACCACCTAGGAGGAGAATTTGGACAAGATTAAATCAATGATTATTGTTAAAATAGTATGGATACAACCACAAATAAGGTTGTATAAGGCAAATATAAACATATTGACTCACCTGTAGTTGGTTTTGGGAGAGGTTTGGGAAGGGTAGCTGTGCCATCAGGATAAGCAGGCTTCACTAAAATCTCTTGCTTGGGGGGAAGTGGAGGAGCTGGGGTGGTCTGGATGTATGGCCCGACAGCAGCAACCCTGGAAGGGCCAGCAGACTGAGGGTTCTGCCCTTCAGATGGCTGCTGGAAGTGGAAAATACAAAGAATGAGATGATGAATTTCTGTGCAAACACAAACCACATCTGTGTCCAAAAAATATAGAAAGTTGCTCACGGGCAAGTTCTCTTTCTGTTGGAGAGCAGCTTTTTTCTTCCACAGCCTTTCTCTCAGTTCAGCCACTCTTTTGTCCATGGCGGCCATTTCTACGTTCCTCTTGTTTAGATTCTCTCTCTGCTGCTGGAGTTTGGCACTTTGCTCCTGATTCAGTTTATTCCTCAGCTGCAGAAAAAAGAGAATGTCAGAACAAAAGAGGCACTGTTGAATTTTGAGCACTGGACAATGACTTTCGATCCCTAACCTTTTTTCTTTAAAATACATGTAAATGCAAATTGATTCGAGGACGTCTTTTAAAATGTGTCCAAATAGCCCTGCATGTGTTGCAAAAGTTGGCAAAAGCTACCTGAAGTTCTTTGTACAGTCGCTCCAGTTCTCCACTGGAGCTTGGTCCAGCCTCGTGTGGCATGTCCATTTTTCCACTACGTAACACGTCCAGTTGTCGACTCAACTCTTCCACCCTGCTAACGGCCACCACAAGCTCCCGCTGCTTCTGCTGAAACAGACCATTCATCTGCTCGATTTCCTCCACTACAGAGAGAGAGAGAGAGAGAGAGAGAAAGAGAGAGAGAAATGAGGTATATCATTCAATTGTTAATTAACTTCTCATTCCCATAAGCAAGATCATTTGTTGTTGTCTCTGCTGATTAATTTGGTCGCTAATGGCATTTTTTTAACAGAAACGCTAGAATGATCTTTACCATTAGTGGGCCTATGATTTACAACAAATTATATCTCAAGTGATTTTGAAAAACCTTTTTAAAACCGCCCCCTCATTCACAAACAAACCAGTTGTAATACCATTTGGAGCCACTAGTAGATCAAAAATGACAAACTTCACCTTGATCTAATATCCCTAGAAGAAAGTTACTGTTACATCCCTTTTCAGTGTTTCCAACCTACTTTTTTCCTATGAGTTTACAGGTTCTGACCTAGTTTGCTATTGCTGATGCGTTTCTGTTCCACTTGTCCTTTCAGAGCTCGAACTCTGCGCAGTTTGGCCTCCTGGTTCTCTGCATTCTCACGCAGCTGTCGCAGTTTCTCCTGTTCGGACACCTGCTGCTGCTGTTGCCGCTGGTCCTGTAGCTTCAGGAATCGCAGTCGCTGTTCCTGTGAGAAAGCATCAGGTTACAACAAACTCACCCAAACTCATTTCCAGACATGATTATGCTTCAGAACTATGTGCCTAATGTGTTCATTTATGCTGTAAATGAACAAATTATTTCTGATATTGAGAACATAACAAATGTTATAACTTTGATAATCTTCTTGTGGCCAAGGGAGTGGGAGATACACGTACTCCTTTAAACCTCACTCTCATCCAGGTCACGGCACCAATTTAACCCTTCTGGTTCTATTCCCTTGACCAAGTGGGATTCAAAACTGCCAGTCATGGAGGATGGCACTGTCAGTCACTAGTATGCTTCTTAAGACTTGAAGAGTGAGGTTTACTCCTATAGATTAACTAGCTATTATGCTCTCCTTCTAAACCTCACTCCCATCTGAGTCACGGCACCAATTTAACACTTCTGGTTCTATTGCCATGCTTCAAGTGGGACTCAAAACTTCCTGTCTGTCATGGAGGATGGGTCTGTCAGTCCCTAGCTTGCCTTTTGAGGCCTGGAGAGTGAGGTTTGCTCCCACAGATTAACTAGCTATTATGCTCACCTCCCAAACCTCACTCCCACCTGGGTCATGGCATCAATTTAACCCCTCCAGTTCTATTTGCCCTCCTTTTTACCAGGATTCAAACCTGCAATACCATCATGAGAGGTAGGGATCAGTTGTTACTGTGCTTTCTGAGGTCAAGGGAGTACAATTTACCTGCATAGCTCCTACTAGCCGACCTTCATTGCACTCATCCCCTTAAATCTTACTCCCATCTGTGCCATGGCATCATTGCAAACCCTCTGGTCCTGCTCGTGTTGCGTAGACTGGGATTTATACTGGCGTTATTGGCATCAGTTGCTACTGTGCTGAAACCAGGGAAGTAAAGGCTGATTTATACTTCTGTGTGCTATTTGTGTAGTTCTGCAAAAGCACTTTCGAAACGATAGCTGGCAGTATGTTTTTAATGTTCCTCTGTGTCGAGTTTCTTCACGGGTGTTTTGTTTTTTCTGAACGCTACCTTAATGTACAAGAAGCTAAAACTCTCTTATTTGAAGGTGGGGACCGGCGGATGTGCAACAACTTTAATCATAAGGTAAATAAAAAAGTTTCCATCTGGAGCTCCTTCATGGGACTCGACACGTGTAAACACTCACTCCATCAGGCTCGCAGCTCTCAGCACCGCCCATGCTCATCACCGGTACCAAATCGACTAATCATAGAGCTTGCGCTACGCATCGTTGCAACGTGTAGTTAAATTTTTTAAAGGTCAGCGTCTGCTACAGCCACGGTGAGGGATATGCGACGATTAGACTTACGCTTGACACAGAAGTATAAATCACCCTTAAGGCTTACTTCACACAGCTTCACTTGATGAACTTTTTTACAGGCAACCACAAGAATTGGGAACATCACCTTAAACAGAAATGCTACTCTTTTCCAAACAATGGAAATGAATGACCACAAAAAACAGCTTTGCTCAAAATGTATTGACACTGCATGAAAAGAGAGCTGCTTGAATGCTCTGCTAAATATCTCCTTGTGAGTTTAAATTCACTTCATGTTTCAAGTCACTCTTTAAGTTGTTAAAAAACAGTGTAGTACCTTTGTGGCCAGGAGTTGTTGTTGTGCGTTAATCTGTTGTTGCTGCCGTGACGCCATTTCTTGCAACTCACTGAGGGTGATGTCCATATGAGGGGCTGCCATCTAAAAAATATATACATTTATATTTTTTTTTAAATATTGGAAAGCTATAGAGCAGGGGTGCCCAAACTCCCAGGTGTGCCGGTGTCCTGCATATTTTAGTTCCAACCCCAATTAAAGACACCTGAACCAGCTAATCAAGCTCTTTCTAGGTATACTAATGCTGCGTTCACACCAGACGCGGAACGCGTGGATAAATCACGATATTCGCGCGTAAATAGACGCTGACTGAGCCAAGCCCAGTTTGATGAACTGTTGTCGGTGTCAGCTGGAGGATTTCCCCCGGGACACCAACAACAGGTGCTACGTCACAATCACGCCCCCACAAGAGCAAGCTCCTGATTGGTTAACGCAGTGCGAATGTCCGCAGAAGTTCAGACTTTTGAACTCGAGCGATTTGCGCGTTAAGCGCGTCAAACGCGCAAAATGCTTAATTCGCGCCATTTGCGCCGCAGGATGCCTATTCACGTGTTTGCGTTGACTTAATATGTAATTCACTCGCGCTTGATGCTTCTTCCGCATCTGGTGTGAACGCAGCATAAAAACTTCCAGGCAGGTGTTTTGAAGAAAGTTGATGCTAAACTATGCAGGACACCAGCCCTCTAGGACCCAGTTTGGACACCCCTGCTATAGATAACCTGTCCTAGAGTTTTTGGACTCAAAGGGTAGTTTTACTCAGTTATGGGTACCATACTAGTGTTGTGGAATAATCAACCCTTACCACATAATTCAGCAATTTCTTTAAATGATAAAATATAAATATGTTGCAATGCCACAATTCATTCCAGCCCCAGCATGTAAAATATCTATCTAAAAACTTGGCCCCTTTACATTATGTCCACATTTGACTGAAAATGTCAGATTAATGTCTGATTAAGTAACAGTAGCCAAGGGGATGGAGTTTAGCACATTAACAAATCTCTAAAGGGGAATTAATACTCACCCCATTCTCCATAAGTCTGTCCTTTACCGCGTTACTGCGTTTGGCAAAAGACTCTGGAGTTCTGTGACCTCCTGTAATTAGAGACAGAGTTAGCAACATCTGCTAAGGTAATCAAAATTTTCCACATATTTAGCATTATGGATTTGAATTAAAGGGATAGTTCACCACCCAAGAATTGTATATATTGTATAAACATATATTTATTCACCCTCCACTTTTATATTTATTCATCCTCCAATTTTTACTTTTTTCTATTGAACACAAAATAAGATACTTAGCATAGCATGTTGAAAACCAGTAACCATTGACTTAAAAATAGTATTGTTTTTCCTATTTTTTATGTCATAAACCTATTATTTTACAACTTTTCAAGCAAAGAAAACAAATGATACCTCAAAAATGTGTTGAGGAGAAGTATATATTGTGTATTTGAGTGCATATTTAATACTCAAAGCTCAGCTGTTAGCATTTAGCTAGCTAGCACCTTAATACTCAAAACAGTGCAGGCCAGGAACAACAGATTAAGCCTGAAATAAAAAGTGGCTGTGCTGGGGTGAACCTCATTACATAATGACCGTTTGGCTGGAAAAAAACAGCTAGCGCTCAATTATCTAGCATATGACTGCCTGTGCCAAGGTCCCACTTACATAACATCAACACTGGCACCGCTAGCGCCACTTATGTGGGTTACCGGATAAACCAGTCTAAGAGCGAGAAACAATAGCCAAATAATGTTCTTGGTCACAGTCTGACACCACAGGGGTCCTAATCAGGGCTTACTGATTACACAAGGCTAGGTTTTTACCTCAAATCTGTGTAAAAACAAACCACAAACACGGCAGATACAAGTCAAACTGCGTGTAATTGACATAATTACGGTGGAAAGAAACAGAAGGAAGTCTTTGTGAGGTAAAGGCAGGCGTACAGAGCGATATCGCTGGCATTGTTGTACAACAGCCGGTCTTTGTCCGGTGAAGAGGGTCAAAGTCACTGGGAGAAATCTGAAACCTCACACACGGTTTCACATGACTGCCATCTTTAAACTTTTCCATGGGAACAGGGAGGATTCACTTCAAACATCGGCCATAAACACATTAGGAGAAACTGAGACAAAAGGGATTTTCTGAGTAAAAAAATAACATGCGCAACACAAGTAACCAAATTACTTTAGGTTTTGTGAGAATTCATTTAGCCATATTATTGATTTTTCTAAATACAAACGCACACACACACAAATGAATAAAATAAAATACAATACAATAAAATGTATTGTGGTACCATAACATACATAAAAACAATATTATACATATATTAATATTAATTATTAATTAATTAATTAATAATACATATTTTACAGAGTTTGATATTTCTAATTAATAATACAAGTATATTTTATGTAATACAATAAACAATGTATAATGATCATAAAAAAATCATGATTTACCTACAATATAATAAAAATACTGAAACTATTACTAAAACTACCTAAAATTGTAAACAAATAATTCATGTTGATGATTATAACAATGCAAGAGATTAAAAAATGATAATATAATATAATATAATATAATATAATATAATATAATATAATATAATATAATATAATATAATATAATATAAAATAATATAATATAATATATTAACCACCAAAAAAGTAATCCATTTATTAATAACTTCCAGAGCTTCTCATTTGAGCTATGTGCTATTTAGGTGTTTGATGATGTAGGAGTGGCAAAAATAAACAAAACAAGAACTAGATGAAAATAGTGTAGAAGGCAAGTATGTGTAGGTGTGTTTTAAATGGGGGAATGAGTGTGTGGGCATATGTGTTAGTTATGTTACTGCACTCTTGGATACCTTTGGATGGAAAGATATGAAAAAATCTGTCATTATTATGTTTTAAATATAGTTTTATTAAGTAATTATATTGGAAAGGGAACTATAAGGGGAAAAATAATTTGCTAGCTTTATAGATAGTATATAGATACTTTATTTTATTTGCACTTTTTGTATATCTTATTTTATGATTTAATATTAAACGTCAGTTTAAATTAATGTTCCATTACTGGATGAATCAACATGTTTGAAGAATCACTTGAACTAATTATTCATTGACATTTTTAATGACTGATGGTCATATGACACTCTCTCTCTTTCACACACACATACAATGCACAGGTAATGTCAAGTGATCAAGTAAATATCCAGTCGGATTTTCTGAAGTTTCTGAACAGATTTCAGTATATTTCATAATTCATATTCCAGATATACCAACAATTATATCTCAATTGAGTCTATTTAATGTATTCACCGCAGGTGAATATGGTCAAATATTAAGCGATAGTTACAGACAGTTAGACAGTTGTGAGACAATACTTGTCCAGTTGATTTATCTCAAACATTTTCAAATTACAAGTTTTCTGAAATGTAATAATAATAATACTAATAATAATAATACTAATAATAATAATAATTCCTTACATCTATATAGAGCATGGGTGACCGACCCTGTTCCTGGAGATCGACCTTCCTGCAGATTTCAGCTCCAACCCTGATCAAAGACACCTGAACCAATTAATTAGAAGCTGAGGAGCACTTGATAATTACAGGCAGGTGTGTTTGATATGGGCTGCAACTGAAAACTGCAGGAAGGTCGATCTCCAGGAATAGGGTTGAGCACCCCTGATATAGAGCTTTTCCGGGCACTCAAAGCACTTTATACATTTTTCGAGTACAATACATGGAGTAAATAAAAACAAAGACTGTGAATTTATGCACCATCAAATGAGATTATAATGAAAGACAATGCGGCAAAAAACAGCCACCAACAGTAAATTAGGGAGAAACATGAAAATCTAACAATGCATCAAAGCCAATTGTTATTAATCATTCACATGTCCAAAACTGTGATAAAAGGAAAGAAAAAAATCCAGTCCACAATTACTTTTTATATTGAAAATGTGTCATTTTGTGTTTTTTTTTTCACCAAAAAAAGTGACTGTGAATTTGGCAATTTAAGAGTCAAAATCCTGTAATTTTCTAAACAATTTTTTAGTTTTGATCCGGACTGAGGTTGATTAACAGATTTATGTAAAAAAAAAAAAAAAAAAAAAAAAAAAAAGGAAAAAAATATTTATCTGATGCATATTAACAGCAGTTTAATTCAGTGGATGTTTTCATCTCGAACATAACAAAAAGGTAGTAAATTTAAACAGTACACAAGGGTTCATTTTGAATGTTGACAGAAAAAAAGCTAATTATATAAGGCAAAGTTTGCGTGCAGCAATTTCTAAAAACATCTCCCCGGAGCAATACCAATTTCAATTGCACATGTTTATAGGACACAAAATAAAGATCTATTCTCATCCAGTGCGAAGCCCCCTTTCCCTTAGGCAGTGCCCACCAAACAAGCCGTTCTGCAGTAAATAATTCATGCCTCAACACAGCCGTAACCATGTCAAATTTACAACCGCTCTATTCGCTGTCTCCCATAAAAAGAAATGACATTCACGCGTATCTGCAGCCGCCGCATGTCCACACTGACAGCAGAGCACCGGCGGGCAGACCACCTAATCGAACACACACTGATTTTCCATAGAAAAAATAAAGAGCTGGTCTATATTCAAATCGCATTGCTACAGTCTTTAGTATTCAGAAATCTGTCAAAAAGAAGTTCGAAATCTGAAAAAAGGTAATTGGGGAACTTACAAATGTGTACTGCACTAAATGAACCATTTTGTAATGTGTATTGTAACATTATGCCTTCTGAAATATAACAGGATTGATGGTAACAGATGACGGATAAAGTTTAAACTAAACTAAATGTTAAAATTTGAGGACAAACGTTATGGTGGTTTGAGAAAGCTTGTTGGAAGTAGTTTATTTAGTTTGAAAAAGTATTAAGTTGGCTAAAAGAATGCTTGGGATTGCAACAATGTAACTACTTTAAAAACTGAAGCAAGCCAGTAAAAAGCTCTAAAGTTGATCCCTGTGTCTGTGGTTGGTAATAGCATTATTCTAGCATGAATTAGCATGATTCTAGCATGATGTTAGCATGCTTCTAGCATGAATAAGTATGTAACTAGCATGCTTCTAGCAGGAATTAGCATGTTATTAGCATGTTTCTAATATTGATTAGCATGTTGTTAACATGTTTCTAGCATGAACTAGCATGTTGTTAGCATGAATTAGCAAGTAACTAGCATGATTCTAATAACTTGCATAGAATAACAGTATGTTGGCTCTCAAGCCACCATAATTACGCTTTCTTGAATTTCTTACAATATATCCTTAGCAGTTATTAGTTGTTAAATACACACAATCATGGTACATTTCAAGACATTTCTCTGAAATGAAGTGACAAACGACACTTTGAATTTTTAGAGCTCATTTGCATGAAATTATGAATTTATTAGGCTACAGTTTTTGTTGCTGTTGTTCATAGAATGGTTCATTGCTTTAAAAAAAAGAAAAATATTTATATAATGGTTATAGTTATTTACAATATAATCCTTCAATTTCTAGAAATGCTTTGTTTACTATATGAAAAACCGTGGTAACACGGTTGATATTGTAATACAGTTCCCTACTGACAAACACAATCACAGTTATAAAATGGGTTTAAGATGTCCTTGTAGGGCTCGTTTAACAAAAGATGATGTTAATGTTTCGTTTTTATTTGGGAATGGCCTATTTAAATTAGAAACAGTCCCTTTTAGGCTTTGAACCTAATTGTGGCATTTTGGTGACTGTCGCTTTAAATTCAAATGAGATTGTGCTCTTTTTAAAAGAGGGTGGAGCTACAAATCCCTATGTGTCAGCATAGTGGCAGATTCAATAACAGGACTTATGTCCTATGCTAATGAGGGAGAGATTGTTACTAATGGGCGGGGCTTTGCCCCTCTGATGACATATACAAAGGGAGAATGTCAATCAAAGTGTCTCTGTTTTTATCAAGTGTGATTATAAACAGGATTTAAAAGATTGAAATGTATTTTAAAATAAATAACAAATACCTCCATTTTAAGTGTATCAAAATAAACTACAAAATACAGCAGCCACACATGTATCAAAATAAAATACTGTATTTTGTATTTCGAAAATACTACAAAATACTATTACAAAGGAGCATGACATTTCTTTGCAAACCTTCCATCAATAGGCTTGATAGCTTTTCTTTGAGCAAGTGCAAGTCTGCTTCTCTGCATCTCATTTACCTCTACTGTACATGAGGAGGTATTCATAGAAATGTAACTTGTGTTTTTCTTTGATTTTAGTATTGATTTTGTACAAATTTAATACAGAAAGTCCTGTCATGAAGATGATCTCTTTAATTACTGTAAAACTAATTAATGCAGACAATGAGTTGTAATATAGTACTATATCTCTCTATATCTCTATTGTGAAAAATATCATTTTTTCTTATGTTTTAAAAGGATGATCTATGAAAAGGTTATTTAAATGTTTTGTTCACATAATTTGTTTAATACATTTTTTTTTGCTATTGAAATCTTCAATAGTCAATGTAAAATCACAAGTTCTGAAAACTACTAAAATCTCCAGTTTTAGTTATTTCCATAAATCATGTTTGTTTTGCAATTGTACTCTTCAATACACAGTATAAAACACAATATCTTTAAAAAATATAAACTGTCTGTTTTTGCTGCCATAAAACCTGAGTTGGAAGTTTTTGACCAGTCTGTAGACTGGAGTATTAATCAATATTTTTGTCTCATACTGATTAACTATGTCAAAGTTTGCAGTATGAAGAGCACCAGCAGATCAGCTACTCAGCTACTGCAGGACTTTATGTTTGTCTTTTTTTGACTTGCTCCTGAATCTACCCCTGCCATTTGTCTGTTACTTTCTTTATATGTGATGCATAATTCCCATCCATACTCCAAGCATTGATCAACTTCTTTAATATTAATCAATTTTGTAGTCTTATCTCAAGCCTTGGCAAGTAACTGAGAAAACACCACTATTAAAGGACACATTTGTATGATGTCATCATGTAGACTTCTTACAAAGTATTTTACAGTATTTTAAAAATACAAAAATACAAGACACTAAAGTATTTTGATACAAAATATTCAGCCATTTCCATAAACCCCATAAAATACAAATTACAAAATACTATTTTGTTTTTAAAATACGTATTTGAAATACTTGTATCATAAATACTGCCTATCCCTGATTATGAATAATAGAATTATTACATTTTTACCATTAGAGGCTGGCTATATTCACACACTGCTGCTGCCACACAACTGTGTTTAAACCCCTTATCAAAGTGATTTTTGCATAATAGTTCTCCATTAAATTGTTCCTCTTCTGTAAAATGTTATTCAATTTAAGATAAAGGTATAAAAAGTTATTTGGATTGTCATTGTTGAGCTCATTACTCGTGATGATGTAAAAGTTTTTTATTTACTGAAATGGTTCATTTAGCAGTATTGATGATTATACATAATTTGATGTAATTGTCAATTATTAGTTGTTTCCTAAATAAAATAATAGGATCAGGGTTGAAATCTGGGGTCTGTTCTTCGTATCTTGCTTAAATGATCTAAGATGATTTGACAGATCCTGGATCTGTTAATCTTGATAACTGATCTCTGGCTAATTTGATTCTTCAAACAAGTTCCTGATTAAAGATTAAAATGTCTGGATGAATTGATCTGAGATCGCTGCGTGTGTTGTGAAGGACAGATCTATCGATCCTCGAAATCATGATCAGCAATGCAACGATTTGCTGACAGCACAGCAGAGTAATGACATCATCTGATTAATATTCAATTATCCATCTGAGCAAAAATACATAAAATTCATAGTAAACGGTTTGTTAAATATGATATGCAGCTTTCCACATTTGTTGTGAGCTGCAGGCTTTACACTTTCATGAGTCAAAAGTATTTAGCACTTTATTTAGTTTTACATTTACAGCGGATTTTCTTCATTATAGTAGCCTAGGCCTATTCAAGTTTCTTAATTGGCGTATGGAATAAATTTAAATAAATTTTGCATCAAAAAAGCATTTTGATATCGGTAAAAGAGTGCAACTTTTGTGAAGCCTCAAATCACTGACATATTAGCTGTCAAAACACATGCATGACTGCATAAAGACTGCATAAATTATTATTCCTTTAAAAAAAAAAAAAAAAAAAAGTTGAATATTGGTCATGTCTATTGTCATAGGCTTACACAAATTGTACTAAAGCTGGGTCGGTACCTTAAAATAGTACGTGTTTGTGTCTAAAAAGTCCATATTAATAAATGTTCTCTTTGAACCCCTTGAGGAGAACCACCCTGTGACAGTTTTTGTACTTTTATTTCAGAGTGCAGATTTTTTTTAAACCTTAAAATTAAACTGAAACTATATAAATTTTTTATTTATTTTAATTAATTAATTAATTTTTTTACTATTTTCCCAAGTGTATAGAACTACTACTGTAATAAAATATAAGCATTTACATACTTTCAGTAATACCTTTGCTTGTACTTTTGCTCGTACCTCGCTTAAATGATCTAAGATGATTTGGCAGATCCTGGATCTTTTAATCTTGATAACTGATCTCTGGTTAATTTGATTCATCAAACAAGTTCCTGAATCAGATTAAAATGTCAGGATGAACTGATTTGAGATCGCTGCATGTGTTGTAAAGGACCGATCTATCAATCCTCGAAATCCTGATCAGCAATGCAACGACTGGTTGACGGTACAGCAGCGTAATCACATCATCTGATTAAATTCATAGTAAACGGTTTACTAAATATGATACGCGATAACTTTCCGCATTTGTTGTGAGCTGCAGGCTTTACTCTTTTTTTTTTTAGTTTCACTTTTAGAGCGGATTTTCTTTATTATAGTATTTAAGTTTCTTCGGAAGGAATTTTAAATCAATTTTGCATCAAACATTTTGATATCAGTAAAGGTGTCTGCAACTTTTGCAAAGCATATTCGCTGTCAAAACATGTGCATGACTGCATAAATAATTTTAAAATAACTGTCGAATACCTTAAAATAGTACACGTTTATATCTAAAAAGTCCATATTAATAAATTTTTTGTACTTATATATTGGAGTGCAGATTGCATAAGTTTATATATATATATATATATATATATATATATATATATATATATATATATATATATATATATATATATATATATAAACTTGTATGTATATAAACGTAAATATTATTAATTATTTAATATAAAAATATATATTATTATAAATTATATATTATATTATATTATATATGTATATAAATTTTTCTTTAATATTTTTACTATTTTCACAAGTTTATATAACCTACAGGTTACTACTGTAAGAAAATATCAGCATTCGGTACATACTTTCAGTATTACCTTTGCTTGAAAAGACCCGATCTAATCCTGTTTATGTATATGGAATAAACCTGCTCCCTGGCAGGTTTGAGCTACCAGACCTGTTGCTATGACAACAACTCTCGGATGAGTTTTGAAGAACGAAACGATCCTGGATCGTGTCAAAATCATCAATAACCAAATCCAGCTAATTGAGTAATCCACGTACGAAGAACAGACCCCAGATCTAATCCTGTTTATAGCAAATAAGCCTGCTCCCGACTCACAACATGAGCAAAGTTAAGATAAGACTTCTAAAGTTATATATAATTTTAAAAAGTGTCATGTGCTCTTTTGATAAAGTATTTATGACATTCATTCATTCATTCATTTTCTTGTCGGCTTTGTCCCTTGCGGGGTCGCCACAGCGGAATGAACCGCCAACTTATCCAGCACGATTTTACGCAGCGGATGCCCTTCCAGCCGCAACCCATCTCTGGGAACTTCCACACACACATTCACACTCATACACTGTGGACAATTTAGCTTACCCAATTCACCTGTACTGCATGTCTTTGGACTGTGGGGGAAACCGGAGCACCCGGAGGAAACCCACGCAAACCCAGGGAGAACATGCAAACTCCACACAGAAACGCCAACTGACCCAGCCCAGCCGAGGTTCGAACCTGCGACCCAGCGACGTTCTTGCTGTGAGGCAACAGCACTACCTACTGCGCCACTGGGTTGCCGTATTTATGACATCTAATTTAAAAATATATACATTTAAAGTCGAAATTATTCACCCTCCTGTGATTTTTTTTTCTTTTTCAAATATTTCCCAATTGATGTTTAACAGATTAAGGACATTTTTACAGTATTTCCTATAATATATTTCCTTCTGGAGAAAGTCATATTTGTTTTATTTCAGCTAGAATAAAAGCAGTTTTTAATTTTTTAAAAAGCATTTTAATATTTAATATTTAATATTATTCAATATTATTAGCCGTCTTATATTTAGCCGTCAATATTTATTTTTTCGATAGTCTACAGAACAAACCATCGGTATACAATGACTTGCCTTATTACCCTAACTTGCCTAATTAACCTAGTTAAGCCTTTAAATTGCACATTAAGCTGAATACTAGTATCTTGAAAAATATTTAGGCAAATATTATATACTGTCATCATGGCAACGATAAAAGAAATCAGTTATTAGAAGTTAGTTATTAAAATTATTATGTTTAGAAACGTCTATTAAACGGAAATTGGGGAAAACAAATATACAGGGGGGCTAATAGTTCAGCAGAGTTAATAATTCTGAATTCAACTGTATATAGACAGAGAGGTATTAAAAACTTAATTATAGCTTATGTTTAAATTTGAATTATATATAAAAACACAATCATATTCTGTAACAATATATGGGTTGAGTCTAGTCAAAAATGCATCATTTATCATGATGAAAGGAAAAATAAATATGTGCATAGTAAGTACTATTTTGTGTTTAGATGGAAAACCAAAGTGACCCAAACCCATTTTCTGTTAGATTTGGATGACCCCTGAAAGCTCTGCTGTCCCACTGACTTCTATCTCTGTCTGTCTTTCTCACCTGTATCGTGTCCCGGCGCTCGGTCGTGGCGCAGGAAGAATCGCACCTCTGCCCTCTGCTGACCCCAGCGCTGCAGCACTTCAATGATTCGCTCGCTTTCACCAATCACACGCTCTGAGAAAAGCAGCGGCCAATAGGAAACAAAGGATGCAAATGAGGTGACAAAGAGCCTTTCTGGAGTAATGCACCATTGCACCTTTACACCACAGTCACACAGTCAGGTGCAGCAAGTGCAGGAGAATTCCTCCAATGACGTTGTTAAAGAGATCGTTCGGCCAGAAATGTAAGGTTAATGTTAAATGACTCCAAGATACAGATACCATTTGTTTCGGTAGAACATTAAAAAGACTTTTGGCTGAAAATGGGAGCTTGGGTGATTCATAAAATGCATGTCTATTGGAAAAATCTTCCATTGCAATATTTTGTTCTACGAATTCAGTTTTACCAGATGGTTTAAATAGCTCTATTTGAAAAGAAATCATTCATTAGGATTGACATTGTGATTTTCTAAGGTGATTTTTCTGAAGTAATAAACAAATTAATTACAATAGAACAAACAAAAAAAAAAGAGGTAAAATAATCGCTTAATGGTTTTCCGGAGAGTCAGGAGGTATTCAGGTATTCATTGTATTAATTCAGTAAAATAATTACTCATTAATATTACAAATGTACTTTTTTTGTGCCTGAATGCTTGAAATGCCTTTAAAACACATGTAAATGATAAACTTTCACTCTGTTGTGCTTATACTTTGTAATGACTCCACAAATCTCATGTATTCATTCTGAGAAACTATAATCTCTCAACATTTGATATCCTGTGATGTGACTATTGTGAGAACACGTTGCAAAATCGATGCTGAAACGATATATTGTGCAGCCCTAATGGCTACTGTTGTTGTCACTTTGTGAGTCAAAAACAACATGCAGGCAACACAACATGAATACCCATGATGATTCACGAATACACTGAGGTCTTATAAAGGGAAACAAATGGTCTCTGTGAGAAACGTATTATTTAATGCACAGCAATCAGGGTATCTTCCGTCCATTCCATATCCATTTTCAAACAAAAAAAGAAAACGGCCGTTTTTGTATTTTTTTTGTTTGTGATTTTGGCTTGATTTTTGTTTAGTTTTTTTGGTTTAGGGTAGAAAAACGTAAAAAAAAGGGTAGAAACAAAAATTGAGGGAGCACCGGTGTCTTTCAAATCCGCGGTGTTGGGACATTTCGGTTACACGTATAGACTAATCGAACGGAAACACTTCCAACATGACTGCACATCTGCGTCGCCATCACCCAGCAATATCACTGTCTGAAGGCAGAATAGCAGAGAAGGTAATAAAGACCTCCATAAAACAACAATCCCTCACTGAATCCTTCCAGCAAACATATCCAACTGGTTCCGAAAGACATATAAAAATAACAAAGGCAGTGTTAAGTTATATTAAGATGGTTTATTTATATTTACTGAAGTACAAATGTGTTTATTTGAAATGGTCAATTTATGTTCATTAACTTCACATGCATGTTTATTTTCAAAATGTAGGAATTTATGTGTTCCCCAGTTTGTACATGGGCTACCAGCAGCTGTGAGATTTCAGTGTTAATTTTTTTATTATACAATACACTAGGAACTAGTGTTCCTTTCTTGGCTTTGAAGTAAAATAAAGGAGTATTGCAATAAATCATTTTTATTTTTTTTTCTCTTTCTTACGGTTTCCATTGCCTAAGCATAGAATAACAATAAAAAAAAAAAACAATTATGTGTTAAGCCATCAGAACCGAACCGAAAACCGTGTTAAAAAACCAAGGTATGTATTAAACCGTAAGCTAACTGTATTGTTGCATCCCTAATATATATATTGAAGTCAGAATTATAAGCAACCCCTGTTTATTTTTTCCCCCAATTTCTGTTTAACGGAGAGCAGATTTTTTCAACACATTTCTAATCATAATAGTTTTAATAACTCATTTCTAATAACTGATTTATTTTATCTTTGCCATGATGACAGTCAATAATATTTTACTAGATATTTTTCAAGACACTTCTATACAGCTTAAAGTGACATTTAAAGGCTTAACTAGGTTAATTAGGTTAACTAGGCAGGTTAGGGTAATTAGGCAAGTTATTGTATAACGATGGTTTTTTCTGAAGACTATCGAAAAAAAAAATAGCTTAAAGGGGCTAATAATTTTGACTAAAATTGTTTTAAAAAAATTAAAACTGCTTTTTTTCTAGCCGAAATAAAAAAGAAAAATTATGCATACATAAAATTTTTACAAATTGTAAAAATGTCCTTGCTCTGTTAAACATAATATGATAAATATTTTAAAAAGAAGAAAACAAATTAAAACGGGGGCTAATAATTCTGACTTCAACTTTATATAATATAATCGAAATGATATAAATATATATAATAATGAAACCTAAAATTAACGTTATTGCTTTAAAAACACTAAATAAATTGTGATTTATGACTAGCATGTCTCTAGCGCAAGCCATCGCAGGAAAGAAGATTGGATTTTAGCAGCTGATCACATGATGAACCGAGCGTTCTAATCACACACTGTCCTAATCACAATGTGTCAAAGGGTTATAAAGAAGCTGTTGAGCCTCTTGTTTGTGATAAAAATTTTATCTGTCAAAATTGTACAAGATTATCCTACTTTAATACAATGGGGGAAATAAGTATTCAACACATCATGTTTTTTTCCTGTGAATAATATTTCTAAAGGAGCTGTTAACATGGAATTGAACCAGATTTTGGTAAAAACTCAAACAATACAAACATAAAAATAAAACAGAAAAATGTTATGTGTAATAACCAGTGGTGTAAAGTAACTAATTACAAATTCTCAAATTACTGTAATTGAGTAGTTTTTCTCAGAAATTGTAATTTACTAAGTAGTTTTAAAAATGTGTACTTTTACTCTGACTTGAGTACATTTTTAGTGCAGTACTGGTACTTTTACTCCACTACTTTCCTTCAACCTGCAGTCACTACTATTTTTTCTTGTCTATGGGGATTAGAAAAATCAGTCCTGTGATTCCTGTCCAATCAAATCACACATAGAAGGTAATTTGCATCATAATGAACTACCTCAAGACATGTGCGATGTCAGATTGACATTGTACCATCATGGGGGCGCTGCATTTTGTTTGGAAATGAAAATCAGGTAGATCAGAACTCAACGTTAGGCCAACGTCTATGTCCAACGTCCAACCTAAAACCAACCAAATATCAACGTCTAATGATGTAATAGCTTGACGTTGTGTGGATGTTACCACTATGACGTCTATGAGATGTTGGATTTTGGTTGCCGTACCTGATGAATAAATGTCAGTATTTGATGTCAATATGACGTTGTTTTAAGATGTTGGCTCGACGTTGTCAGCGCGCAGTGAGTTTTGGAAATCAACTAAATTAAAGTTTAACTAATATGATGATGATGATCTTATTTTGACTAGCATGTCTCCTGATAGATTTTTTTTTTGTATGAAGCAGAAAGAAGGGATGAAGTCAGGGAGTTTAAACCTAATTCTTGGCCACAAGTCAGGTCTAAGAAAACACACAACAAATAATTCTATAAAACATATTTTGTGTTCTATACAATCTGTAGAATTTCATTCTAATGAAATTAATATTCATTCATTCATTTTCCTTCAGCTTAGTCTCTATTTCAGAGGTCGCCACAGCGGAATGAACTGTCAGCTGTTCCGGCATATGTTTTACGCAGTCGATGCCCTTCCAGCCACAACCCAGTACTGGGAAACACCCATACACACTCATTCACCTGTACACTTATGCACTACAACCAATTTAGTTCACCAATTCCTCTAAAGCACGTGTCACTCGAATCAGTGACCTTCTTGCTGTGAGGCAACAGTGCTAGCCACTGAGTCACCATGCTGTCCTGAAATTAATATATTTACGCAAATGATTTCTTAAATGAGCTTAGCATATCACTTCAGTTGTATCTTTACATTGTTTTTTATTCATTTATTTATAATAGAGTAATTGTATAATACTAATAATACTCTAATTTGTAATAAATATTTTAAAAAGTATTAAATAATTTATTTATTAAAATAAATCACGACATATATTAAATAATGTATTTATTATAATAATATATTTATCATTTTATATATTTATAAACAAATGGGGCATGGCTTGTGGTGGGGGTGTGCCTTGTGGATATGGGCGGTGCTTAAATTCTCACTCCAAGCTAAAGCCAAAAGTTGGCAGCCCTGCGTTTACACACATGCACAAATAAGATGTAAATGCATCAGCTTTTTACAGTATAATACTCACTACTCATCACTCTTGAGTACTTTTAAAAGGGCTACTTTTTACTCATACTTTAAGTAATAATCACAGCAGATACTTTTACTCTTCTTGCACTACATTTTAAGGCAGGTAATGGTACTTTTACTTTGTCTATCAAATCTGATCTTTAATTTTTATTTTCTATTGGATTCAGGTCAGGGGATTGGCTGGGCCATTCCACAGCTTGATTTTCTTTCTATGAAAGCATTTGAGAGTTTCCTTGGCTGTGTTTTGGATCATTGTTTTGCTGAAATGTCCAACCTGGTTTCATCTTCATCATCCTGGTAATGTAGATGTTGGACTGAAGCAGCTAATATACATTTACAATGCGGAAGGGCAGAGGGTTGCTAAATAAGTACTGAGAGATTTCAGCTGCAGTCTGGGCTTTCACTGTCTTCTACAGCTCCCTTTCTTCATGTGTTCAACACTTTTTCCCTGCATCATTTCATTTTATTACACATAACTTCATTTTTAAACTAATTCGATTTTTTTCTTTGCATATATGGATTTCTTTGGTTGTTACCAACATCCGGGGAAAGATTCAAGTCAACAGCACCTTTAGAAATATGTTTACAGGCAAAATGGTGACGTACTAAATACCTGTTTTCGCCTCTGTATATACATGAAATAAGGGTTAGCACAAAAGTAATCTAATGTAATCCAAATGTAGTCAGATTACATCACTATAAATATCAGTAATCTAAAAATACTACATTTTGGGCTACAAACTTTGTAATTAGCAACTGTTCACAATTGGTAAGTAATCTACACATCTCCGCCTGTGTGTCAGCAGCACTTACCAGATCCTCTCCACATCTCGGCCAGATAGCAGTCCACTTCTCCTGGCTCTTTACACATGTCCAGCACATCTCGACACAGAGTCTCCGGTGTGATCGGCAGCTCCGTGAAGTGCTTGTCACTGTTGCTCAGGTACACCGTTAGGAACATCTGGGGCAAGGAAAAAAAAAGAGACTACATGTTATGTTATTAAAGGAGGCAGGAAGATACAGAAGAGCATGTTCTCTGGAAAACCATCTCCATATCTCTTTGCATTGATGAAATATATTTTGATCAATTATTATAATTTTATTTACTGTTATTACATTTAACAGTACAATATATTTTCACTTGTATTTTTTTATTATAGTAATTTCATTCTCATTCATTCATTTTCCTTCGGCTTAGTGCCTTATTTATCAGGGGTCACCACAGCGGAATGAACCGCCAACTATCCCAACATATGTTTTACGCAGCGGATACCATTCCGGCCGCAACCAAACACAGGGAAAGATTTCAATCTCATTCATGACATTTCATTTGTTTTAGTTTTAAGTAGGGCTGCACAATATATCGTTTGAGCATCGATATCCGCAATAGTCACATCGCAGGATTAGATTATTTATTAGAGATTAAAAGATAAAGATGCTATTATTTCTAAATAATTTATGCAATGATGACCATGGTATTTTATGTTTGATTGTTCAATTTCTATACCTGAATACGGTTAGACTTTTCACAAAACTATAAAGCACTGCTTATTTGACTTATTCTTGCTCTGTTCTATTTATGTATATATGCTTGTAATTTATTATGATTTATGCAGACGCACTGCATAGAAAAAGATTTGACCATACCAAATTTATCTAAATGAATGACATCTTTCCAAATAGAGCTATTTGATTCATCTGGTGGAATTATATATTCATGTCGCAATGTATATCGCAGCAGAACAAAATATCCCAATGTCAGACTTTTCCAATATCGTGCAATATCCTAGTTTTAAGTAATAACAATAATAATAATAATAATAATAATAATAATAATATCTTAATTTAAAATTATTTTAGGCAACATTTTGTAATCGTTTAAATTCTGGTTTAGTGCTAAAAGTGATAAAAAAAAGACTAAATATAAAACTGAAATTAATTTAAGCATTTAAATTGAATTTAAGTCTAATATAAAATAAAAATATATTGAACTGATTATATATTTTTTTATTTTAAATACAATTTTTTTTAAATGCTTGTTGAATTACTTAAATTATAAAATTTATTATCAATTAGATTTTAGTATTTCCATAATTTGTGTCAATTTTAAGTATCAACTTAAAACTTTTTAATCTGCATTTTTGTAATTTCAACTTAAATTTGAGTGATTTTAGCTTAGTTTTAGCTCATTGTCAATTGTTTTTATCTAATATTACTTTATAAAATATAATTATTTCAGTTCAATTCAGTTAAACTGAAATTATTAGTTAACAATAGCAAAATTTATCTAAAAACTTATATTAAGTAACAAATCATTCATTAATTTTCCTTCAGCTTAGTCCCTTATTCAGGGGTCACCACAGTGAAATGAACTGCCAACTATAACATATGTTTTACACAGCGGATGCCCTCCCAACCACAACCCAGTACTGGGAAACACTCAAACACTCCCGCATTAACACACATTCATACACTACGGGCAATAGGCTATATGCACACAGTCTTTTAATTTTCAGCCAGGCAGCCCAAAGGCGTTCGGTGAACTGTCTTTCCATTACAAAATCGTCACGTTTAAGATCTGATTTCTTTAAAAATCAATGATCTTCACTGCCTGTTAGATATACGATAAGAAGTGGGTCTCAGATCGGACATGAAGCACTGCATTAAATTACTTTCTACCCCGCCATGTCTGTAAAATATTCAGTTTATTTTACCCCAGTATTTAAATGGAATTTCTGCACAAGCCTGTTGATACTGACGGTGCTAGTGGTTAAACTAGTGGGTTCATCTCGTTTTACTCTTGAACAACTAAATGAATGCTTAAGTCTATTTAACTGAAAGTATTGTAATTACATTACCACATCGATGCTGTAAAAACAACATTGTGAAATTGAAAATAGTCAAATTAAACTTTCACTGGAAGTTTATCGTTGGCTTTAAAACTCTAGCGGTGCATATAGTCCATTTAGCTTATCCAATTCACCTATACCACATTAGACTGTGGGGGAAACCGGAGCACCCGGAGGAAACCCCTGCCAACACGGGGAGAACATGCAAACTCCATATAGAAATGCCAACTGTCTCAGCTGGGACTCGAACCAGAAACCTTCTTGCTGTGAGGCAACAGTGCTAACCACTGAGCCAATGTGCCGTCTTAAATAACAAATTAAGTAACAATTTTTATTCAAAAAGAAAATCCAATATAATGAATACCGGAACAAATAGTTCTTGAGCATCATGCATCATTATGAATGCTCCTAATCATCCAGACCACTTAAAGATATGCTTTTACATGCCAGATACCCACGTAATCTTATAATACAGCTGTGCGTGTGGGGGAACATGCCAAGATGGATGGTTGACAGAAAAGGCTGTATTTCTGTCTTGGCACTTTAATTGCGGCGGCACAGATGGCTGTCACATCGAGAGGCTTCCTATCCAGAAATAAAACACAAGCCCAGGGTAATTACTCACAAAGCAAGAAGTAATTGATTTGTAATTCCGAAGCGAACAGCACTTTTGGCGGAAAAAGACAAGGTTTTTGTCAATGTGGGCTACGTCATTTGAAAAATAATACTGTATATATCTTCTGACACGGTGGCTCAATGGTTAGCACTGTCGCCTCACAGCAAGAAGGTTGCTGGTTCAAGTCCCGGATGGGTCAGTTGGCATTTCTGTGTGGAGTTTGCAATGTTCTCCCCGTATTGGCGTGGGTTTCCTCCGGGTGCTCCGGCTTCCCCCACAGTCCAAAGACATGCCATATTGGTGAATTGAATAAACTAAATTGGCCGTAGTGTATGTGTGTGAATGAGTATGTATGGATGTTTCCCAGCAATGGGTTGCAGCTGGAAGGGTTTCCGCTGTGTAAAACATATGCTGGATAAGTTGGCGGTTCATTCCGCTGTGGCGACCCTGATTAATAAAGGCCCTAAGCCGAAGAAAAATGAATGAATAAATCTTATGACACGCTTGTGATAAATTGTATTCATTTAAAGGACGGTTCTCACAAAAAAAAAATTAAATTAAATAAAAATTATGTTATAAATAACTCACCTTGGTTTTTTTTCTACTGTTGAACACAAAGGAAAAGGAAAATATTTAGAAAAATGTTGAAATCGGTAGCCATTAGTTATGTTTCCATTCTCCTATTTTGTAGGTGGATTTTGGAATATCGCATGAAAAAAGTAAACATCACCATTTTGAAAAAACAGATTGAAAAATGTATAGGCACAATCGAGTAGGATAAACTTAATATCCAATTCGAAAAAAAATGTGCATGAACTACAACTGAAACACATTTACTGTATAAATTACACCATAAGCATCAAAAAAAGTCATGCGTTTTGTTTTAGCAGATCATGTGATATCAAAATTGAACATGGTGCGATTGCAATAATTGACAAACCAGCAGACCAAATGTTGTATTAGTTATTCTAAAAATTCCTCAACCAAAGTCCATCATTAAAGTAGTCCTAGTTTTGATCACAAATGTTTTATGAGATATTCCAGTTTTGCGCATATTAGGGCTGCACGATATTGGAAAAATCTGATATTGTGATATTTTATTTTGCTGCAATTTATATTGCAGTATCAATACAATTTCGGCAGATGACATGAATAGCTCTGCTTGGAATTAAATCTTTAACTTTGATTGGATTAATTGATTGGAATAATCTTGTAGAGGAGTGAATCAAAGAAATTGCAGGAATAAATAAGATAAAAGTGAAATAAGATATTCAGGTACAATAATACGATACAATATTATAATAATATTTTGCACCCGATAATGATATCAGCTATACCATGATATCAGCTATATACATCACAAAAAAAAATCCACAATATTGACCTTATTCTTCGAGTATGAGCCATTTGAATCATTGACATTCATTTGACATTCATTTGACAGCCATTTGAATCTCTTTCGCTCTCATTCACTTCCATTCATTTTTAGATGCTAAAAACAGCTCGTTAGAATGCTTGATGTTGCAAACTGATATTTCCTTATTATATTATTCTGCTTTGTTTGTATAGTCATGGACACACTTGTTTGTAGAGCAAGAAGTTTGACCGTTTTCTGCTGTTTATTATTTGTAGTAATTTCTCCCATAGGCAACTGAATCAGAAATTCTAAAATAAATCGAAAAAACGAGCGCACTTTTGCATTGAAGAATAAGGTGAATATCATGATATTTATAAATGAAGAGGGAAAAATGCATTTTTATTTATATATAGCACATATATTTCTTAGAATTGCAAAATTGATATATGTTCAATCTTCCATAACGAGAAGTGCCGCCTCATGCATATTGCTATTTTTTCCTACTCCATTATTGAATAATCAAATGTAATGTAAAATGTCAACACAGTACATTCTTCATTGCTGATCAACAATAGTAATCCCAACTCCACATTGCAGATGCTGCGATGTGACTATTGCGAATGTACACATTGCAATATCGATGCTGAAATGATATATTGTGCAGTCCTAGTGCATATTCTAATATGAATCTTTTTGGTTGGAAACATAGCTATTGATTTCCATTGTATTTTTTCCTACTATGAATGTCAATGATTCCAAAAATGTTTGAGTTAAACTTATAAAGATATGAAAGTACCTGAGGATGATAGGGTTGCATGGTTTACCGGTACTATGGTAGTATCACGATACTATGGCTCCAAAATACTGGCGGTGACACTGTAGTTTATAAACGGTAGTATTGTCTATCTACAATAGATATTGTTGACTGTGATTAAAGTCACTAAAATGCTCAAACGTTTGTGCAACAACAGACCATTTTAATTGAATAGTCTATGGAGCCCTTTACGGATACACGTTTTCTGATGTTTCAAATGCACATTTGAATCGGTTAATTTCTGTTCATTACAATATGATTTAGTAGCTACAAGAACCACAGCAATCTCTTAAAAAGTCGCAAAAAGTCGCAAAGTGAAATTTTGAATTACATTGGATTGTTACCTAATTAGACTGAAAAAAAAAAAAAACAGTAGATGAAAAACTCAAAATAGCAACAGGAAACATTGAAACAATTTTTGACCACCTCATATAGCCTAATTTTGTTGGAAAAAAGCTATTTTTGTAAAAAATTTAATTTGGTATAATTTGTATTTGAATGTATTTTTTGTTGGTCAGTTATCTACAAAATAAACAAAAAGAATAAATAAATTTTAGGTGAAGTGCAAATAAAACTTTTTTTAATAATAAGGAAGTAGACCTATTATAACATGTAAAATGTATTATTTCTGACAATTTTCTTTGTAATTTAAGTTATGAATTACAGTATCACAATACCATTTGGTATCGTGATACTTCAGCAGGTATAGTATCCTAAGGTAAATTAATGATATCGCGACAACCCTAGACGATGAATAAATAGAGAGTATACTTTCATTTTTAGGTAAAAAAAAAATCCCCTTAATAAATAAATACATAAACTCAGCATTTTTACCGGTAAATAATAGGTATATTTTTGAAGGACAATTGTGCTCGTGTGTTTATTTTCAGACTATCGGCAGCAGAGTTATTATCGCTGCTGATAGAGTGCAAAAACACTCAGCACTTCTCCTTTACTATGTATGTGTGTGTGTGTGTGTGTGTGTGTGTGTGTGTGTGTGTGTGTGTGTGTGTGTGTGTGTGTGTGTGTGTGTGTGTTTGGCAAGCAAGCAGAGCTGAGGTACTGTCACGGCAGATGGGTATAGAGGCAAAACTCAGCGGCTCTTCCAACCTAACTTGAGTTACACAACGGGACAGGAAATACATTTATTTTGATTATACTCAATTCTGATTGTTCAAATTTGACATTCTGCAGTCAGACGCGATTATTTTTATACATTCTGGTTGTTGATGTAAATGTCAAAGCTATTTTATGTGCAGTTTTTAAAAAAAGGTTAAGCTTCAAATAGGCATGGGCCGGTATAAGATCCTGACAGTATGATAACCTTGGATAAAAATATCACAGTTTCACGGTATCGTGATTACAGCTCTAAAATATATTCTTTTTAAATGTTTGGGTAAAAAACAAAAGCTTTTTTCCCTTCTGAGCACAATATATTTTATTTTGAGAAACATTTAAAATATTTTAGAACAGTAAACATGTCAGGCTAAATGAATTATAGACATCTGCTGTCTTCATTTGTTTCAAAAACAGATTTCTTTACAATTTAAAACGGCATCTTTGGCCAAACGGCATCTTTGGCAAAAAATTGTAATAACAATCGTACACATACCTTAGGAACGGTATTGCAGAAAATTTTGACGATTTTAAAACCTTGACTTTTCCAAACTGCGGTATAGCTTGAAAACGGTTATTGTCAAATTTAATTGTTTCAAATTGCTTGAGTTTTTTCCGTCCATTGAATGTAAAAACATATTTTGTAGAATGAAAACTGGTAGCCATTGATTTCCAGTCATTGATATCCTGGACGAAAACCTTCTGCAGAGTGCTCAGGACAGATTGGGCAGAAGATTTAATTTCCAACAAGACAATGACCCTAAGCACAGAGCTAAAATAACGAAGGAGTGACAACTTCGTGACTGATCTTGATTGGCCCAGCCAGAGCCCTGACTTAAACCCAATTGAGCAATTCTAGAGACACTTAAAAATGGCTGTCCACCAATGTTTACCATCCAACCTGACAGAAATGGAAAGGATCCCCAAATCTAGGTGTGAACAACTTGTTGCATCTTTCCCAAAAAGACTCATGGCTGTATTAGATCAAAGTCGTGCTTCTACTAAATGAGCAAAGGGTCTGAATACTTAGGACCATGGGACATTTCAGTTTTTCCTTTTCAATCTGCAAAAATGTCAACAATTCTGTGTTTTCTGTCAATATGGGGTGCTGTATACATTAATGAGGAAACTTAAATGACTTTAGCAAATGGCTGCAATATAACAAAGAGTGAAAAAAATCAAGGGGGTATGGATACTTTCCGTACCCACTGTACATAAAGGTTTGAAACCACTTAAGGGAGGATTAAATGGTAAACTATCCCTCTATACACTATATTACTATAATCTTCGTGAAAACATACAAAAAAATATAGTCACGTGCAAGACAATTTCCTTCACAATTTTGAAAAGTCTCCTATACAGACAACAATTGATGTTTCCATCCGAAAATGCAAATTAGACTTTTGCGCAAAACTGTAATACTACATAAAACATTTGCGAATAAAGCACCGTTTCCATCCAATGAGTCAAATAGAACAAAATCGTCACTTCCTGATAAACTGGCACCAACTATAAGAAGTCATATTAAACTAACATGCAGTAGATTTGCCATAAGACTTTATTCATTCACATTTCACAGCACGATGTTCAAATGTGTTTGTTTTTTCCAGCAGATCAGTGCGAACAACTGTCATTACTAAATATCCTCACTCACTGCGGTTTTTAATCTAGCTAGATTTGTCCAAACGGCTATCGGTTTTCCTGATCTGTGCAATATTGGAGTCCTGACATTCATCTGCCTTCAAACACAGCTGTGGGAAAAGGCTTTAAGAGGCTTTCACCCCTTCAATGCGCACACACATTGAAGTCTAATCTGGCTTTGGATACGCACATGACTGCTAAAGCACTTGTATCCTTGCTTACTGTCATGCTAGCGTGCATGCATGAATGAAGGTTTGACAAGATTCAGTCAGGAATAACGGTGGTTAGGCTTGTAATCCAGCAGTCTTTTAAAAACAGTCCTGGTGATCCAGAAGGTTTTGTAAAAATCAGGCCTATTAGAGGCTGAAATGGCCACAGTGACCATAAAAGGTCATCAAATGCGATGCGATTTAAAACGAAATCTTAGGGTGCATTCACACTTGTAGTTTGATTCGTCCAGTACCCAAAATAAAATGATACATATAGGGCTGGTTCACTTAGCAATTAGCATTCACACTGATTTTTTTTTTTTTTAACCAAACCTACGGATAAAAAAAAAAGTGTCAGTTATGATGTTTGTTTTGTGGCACAACTTATCAATAAAATCTAATTCAGTGTGCTAGCCTAAATGCTCTGATCTGTATCAGTTTAGATGAGCTAAGGCTACATTTCACAGCAACGATTTAGCCAAAAACAGAAAACATGGTTCAACGCTAAGGATTTTTTCGACTGCCTAGGTCAGGCCAGTGGTTCAGATTCTTACTTGCCCCTGCCAAAATGTTCACTGACCCCAAAAAAAAAAAAAAAAAAAAGCACATATTTTAAATAAAAAATAACATCTGTGAATTTAGTATTTAAAAATGTTAATAAATGTATTATTTAAAAAATTACAAATTATTTAAAATTTTAAATGTTATGGAAACAAAAGAGCAGTATAGAAAACGTGCAGGTATATTATTGCAGTTCTAAATGATTTAACAAAAGGTGGCTGACTAGCCAAACTGACGGCAAACTGTGCAAAACCTCACTTCATATTTTTCGTCATGTTGTACCCATATAAATGTCTGCTTCCAAAATGTTATCCTCACAATTTGATGTTGCCGACATGTTGCTGTACTGGTTGTTACCAAGTTACAGAGAAAAATAATGTGCTCACAACATCCAATCAGATAAGAGGAACCGAAAAGCAATATGGTGTTTACGACATCACAGAAAAGGTAGCATTTAAAGGCTTAAAAGCACACACGGTTTCTCGATTCTAAGACTGTATTTGCACGCAATTGACAAATAGTCGCACTGTTGCAGGCAAATTAAACTTCATTTCAACGATCCTGACTACTGTCCCGTAGGGTTGGGCGATGTTGACTAATTTAGCATCGTACGATGTCTAATGTGAAACATCGCGATGGACGATGGCATCGTCTTCATAGGTGGAGGTGAATTCATTATTTTATGAATATTGAATTAATTCATAACAAATTAATTATTTGTAGCCTACCGTTTCATCCACCACGGCGGTGGGTGGCGGAAGGGTGTTGCGGACGAAAGTGAGCTGTGCGGGTGTGTTGCGGACGAAAGTGAAGAGGGTTGGGGAGTCGCAGAAGAAAGTGAAACTGAACAGCGGACAGGGGAGGAGGGCGGTTAAGGAGGGAGATCGGTAAAATGAGGTGCCGGATCCAGCGTGTTCCGGCACAAATTAAGCCCTGGATAGAGACAAGATTAATTAAATATCACGTTTAACAACTATAGTGAGACACAATCCAGTGATAAACCCTTGATAAACTGTTCGACGTACACTGTTCTCAGGAGCTCAGACGAGCGCATGACAGTGTGTGTGTCTGTGGCTGTCTGTGTGTGTGTGTGGCTGTGTGTGTGGTCACGTGATGTGCGTTTACAGTGGACGGAGGGCTGTTCAGAAATGCTAGATGAAACACCAGTGTGAACGTGGGTCACGTGGGTGTTTTCCGCCATTGTTTGTTTTAGGGATGGCCATTTCTAAATTATTTCGATTAATCCACAGGGTGAACAAACAAGTACCTGATTAATCGGGGGTGTGGCTTAGCAAGAGGGGGGGCGTGTGTGTGTTATAGCGACAATTAAATAACATTTCATTAAAAAAATATATATATATATTTTATTTAAAGCCCTGTTAAAAATGTTGATAAAACTATGGCAGGATTAAGAAAACAAATCAACGCTGTTGGGTTATTAAAAATCACCATCAATATTGGTTAACACAGTAAACATTTAAAAAAGTGTGAGCAGTGGCGTATTTAGGCATGGGCAATATGGTCGATGCCCAGGGCGGCATCTTGCTGGGGGGTGGCACGGGGAGACGGTGCGAAAAAAATTGATCCCCAGTTAAAGCTTTGATTTACGATTTACTTTATGCAAGTGTATTAATTTAAAGTAGTAATCCCAGAATAAAGACGTTAGAGGCCATTCACATTTGGCGTAGTTTGGATGTGCAAGTTTGTTTTTGTCTATGTGCTACCGAAACAACGAGGGTGAAAGCAAACTGACGCATGTATGCTCGCAGAAAACCATTCCCGCGCGCTTCACGCGCTGCTCTGCTCCCGGTGTGAATACCGGTTGCTTACATGCACGCCAATAAAATACACGCCCCTTATGTACTGTGAAACCGGAGAAACTTTTATGCAGAGGTGTCGGCATGCAGCGAGCTTTGCAAGTCGACAAAACTAAAGGTATAATATGATGATGATCTTATTTGGACATGAAGCAGAAAAGAGAGATGATGAATCAGGGAGGTAAGACTTAATAACATTAACTCAGCCATGAGTCGGGTCTAAGACTACAGATAATTACATAAAATCTATTTTTTGTATTCTATAGAATTGTCTTTAATATTCAAGCAAAAGATTTAAGAGATCTTAGCATATCACTCAAGTTGTGTCTACATTTTTTACAGTTACATTTAGGATTGATTTCTGTTATTTATTTAGAACAATAATTGTATAATATTAATAATAATAATTTTACTTATTTCCAAGCAGGTTCTTAAAAGCAGGTGGTTCGCCCAGGGTGCCATTTAAACTAAAACAGCCACTGACGTGAGGCATGTAGGTTTTCTACACGAGGCATTGTAAATAAAATTAATCATAAAGCCTAAAGACACAATATGAAAATATTATATTACAAATTGTGTTTATCTACACAAAATGCATGTGAGTTTGAACTACATGCCAACCAAAAAGTGTATGCGGTTCTCCCGTTACAGGGAGCTTTAAAACAACGGCAACTGAAGCCCCGCAGAAAAAAAGAAGCCAAAGTTATTTTACAGTATCATCCCCTTCAATATGTGTCTTATTATTTCTATAAATATTTTGGATCCGTTTTTAAAACTATAACTTACCTTTTCTATATTGTTGACAATAACAATAAAAACACATATGATACTCTGCATTTCAGTTATTTTATTCAACTGACATTTTTACCAAAACTATATTTTACTTCAGCAGCATCACAACAGATGTGGATCAAAAATGTCTTTTTTTTTGTAAAAGGTTCGCAAAAATAAAGTTTCACCAAAACTTAACCAGTGACTGTTAAGTAGCACATAGCCTAACTAAAATTAGAAGCTAGCATAATTTGGCTGCGTAAACTTAAAATAAAAAAACCCTGAATATTTTTTACCAGAACTTTCTACCAACTTAAAGATTAGGTAAAATAACATTTCTTTCAAAATGATCAGTCGGTGGAGGTAAATAAAATAAAGCCGGCCTAATTTAACTATGCTGCTTAAACTTAAAACAAAAACAGTCTGAATATTTTACCACGCAAGGCTAATAAAACTTAATTTAAGGAAGGACTACATGTTTTTATTCAAAAAGATCAGTCGGTCTACATGCTCGCCAAAAAGAGTGTCGAGACATGGCGTGCACATGACAGCTGAAAGAATCACACACCAGACATGCACATTCGCATGGTATTTAAATTGAAACTATTCAGATGGCGCTCTGTGGAGCGGCAGAAATATGAACAGTGTCCTGAGTCGTGGCTTGGCACCGCTGTGTACCCTGATAGAAACCTACATTTAGAATTCTGAAATGCGCTGCGTGTCGCGACACAACGCTTCTGGTGTGTGACCCCCTATACTGGATCTGCGCTCAGGTCTTGTCTCTAACTCCCTGCAGCCATAACCAATCAAATATCAAACTACCGTCCAGATACCAGCATAACCAATCAGAAAGATTGAAAGTAATTTATTTTTAGAGCCAATCGTCATCGTTTTCATGCTCGGATGTCGTTGATGCCCTCGATTAATCGAATAATTGTGCACATCCCCAGTTTGTTTGCAATTGCTTTTAATGTACACCTTCCTAAACAAGTACTATGCATGTGTTCGACATCGTCATTTTCACAGACTCTCGTTTTTGGGTGTTTGTCGCACTCGACAAAGGTAGCGTTTTCAAATACTTCCCCAGCAGACACACGATGTCATAAGATGCTAGTATTAGGTTAGATTTAGGTCGCCAGCATCTAAAGACAATGCTATTTGGATGTCCAATAACAACGTGAAATGATGTTGATATTTTGTTGATTTAAGGTTGTTTTGGAAAGTGACCAAAATCTAACGTTGTTGAGCCAACATCTTAAACCAAGGTCATATTGCCGTCAATTACTGTCATTTATTCGTCAGGTATGGCAACCAAAGTCCAACGTCTGATAGACGTCATATTGGTAACGTCTAGTGTTATTTTGGTACTAATTGGTACTGAAATTTAGAAAAACGACTATTTCTCGCTAACATTTAAGTGCTGTTGAGCACCTTCTTAAACACTGCTGATTTGCCATTGTGTTCATGTGCTCAACAGAATTAAATGTGACCGGCCATTAAGCTCATCAGTTGTAACACAGATACAGGGACACTGGATCGGTTTAAAGTCACGAAGACCAGTCGATTCATCAGCGGATCGCTTGTATGTCAGCTCATAAACAGACCCAGCTGATCTTCATGGATTTAAACAGCTTCAGTGTCCCTGTATCGGTGTTTGCACTCGGTAAACAGCAAGGAATAATGGTGAACTAATGCGCTTCATGGCCAATCACAGCCATATATGTTGAGCATGTGAACACACTGGCAAATCAGCGCTGTTTAAAAACGCGCTCAACAGCACTTAAATGTTAGCTGGAAATGGGCGCTTTTAAAATTTCAGTACCGATTTGTATTGAACTTCAGTATCGTGACAACACTAGTAATGTCCACATAATGTTAAGCTGAAAGATCATTAGATGTTGATATTTTGTTGGTTTTAGGTTGCGTTGGAAAGTAACCAAAATGCAACGTCTGTCCGATGTTGGACATTGACGTCGGCCTGACGTTGGGTTCTGATGTCAACCCGATTTTTATTTACAAACAAAATGCAACATGTCACGACGTTTAGGGTTCAATGTCATTCTCCATTATGTGCCTGCTGGGTCCACGTTAAAACCCATTTTCAGATGTATGCAGTTTTTAGTCACAAACACACTGTTGTCATGTAAACAAACAAGCAAAAGTTTCTCTTTATTGGCTGAAACAGCCTTGTAAACTAAGAAACATATTGGTGCTAAAAACTTCCCCTTGGATGGTTTATTTTAGAGAGTGCAGGCCACAGCCCTATGATTATATTTCTCTTAGACCACTGAGTCAGGATCCCTTGGGCCGACCAAGGAAAGCCTTTATTAGATGAACGACCCTTACTGGGAATGAAATTTCATTAGTCTCCCTTTAATGTATATCCTCCTCTAATGTCCTCATGTAGTAAATTGCATATGTCAAAATCGTTTGTCTCCAGGTTATGGTTTATAAGATGAGCTCTTAAAGCATCCAGATTGAATTATGGATGGAGCAAACCGCAGACCTATTACATATTATTTTTCTTGTCTGAGATATTAATTTCAGCTTAATTTTTTATTAAACGCATACAGTATATCGTAGTAAATGTTTTCCTAGGGTGATGTAGCGACTTTCAAAAATGCTAAAATCTTACTAAACTATTATTTTATAGTAAATTAAACACATCTATCATAACAATCATCTAGAGAGATTTCAGTGCTTTTTGGGGGGTCATTTTGCAACAATTTTAAGTAGAACACATGTCCTAAAGTCTGACCGCATGATGAAAAGTGCTTTTGAATCAGTGATTGCTTTCAGTAAATCCTGGAAAGGTCTCGGCGGTTACAGAACAGCCCTTGTGCCAGAGGTCAGCCCGCGGGGGTGATCCCACACTCCATCCCCAGAGTAACATTTCTGAGAAACTTTAAATTTACATGGAACAGAGCTTTAGGATTAAAGCAATATAGCACGATTTTGCAACAGGACACAGTTTATGTTGCCACAGGTAACAGGTAACATCACAGGTGATGTGATGGATTTGAATAGTCAAACATTCAGGCGTTTACCATCAGCTGACTCTCGCTGAATATTGACTTGATAATATTTACTTATACTTAATTGTCCTGGAGACTTTCCATAGAGGTTCATTTCAGTCAGATTAATTGAATAAAAATGGGTTTTTGGCCATTCACTGAACGTCAAAACTCTGGACCCCTTTGACTTTTATTGTATAGACATAAAACCCCTTCTGGGAGAAATTTTATGCTGGTAGGTGTTGGTCTGGCTAGTCAAACAGCTTGATCTGATAAACACTGGTTGTTAGTTTTAAACTACTTCAAATACTATCACTTACTCATTGTGGTCTTCTTAGCAGGCTTTTTCCCTTGAGTTTCTTATCTTGAGTTAATGTGATGACATCATTTCAGACCTGATACTAATATACATAATACTGACCTGATTTTATTTATGCTTTGCTTTTTATATGCTCCCTATACATTTCCACCTAGTATGTAGGCCAGTTCAGCGGGCCATTTTGAGTGGACATGGGAAAAAAATGACATCATCTTGCTACTGAAAGTCAAGCCTTGGGCAACTCTGAATTTCACGCTTCAAAAAAATAAACATTAAACAAAAGGTTTGACGACTAAACCAAGTCATTGTCAACAGCTCATTAATAATAGAGTTCAAAGCTTTGACGTAATGAGATTTGGGTTAACGCCTGTATGCTTTAGGCTAACCTTAAAGTACCTTAAAACTATCCAAGCCTTAAAACCTTATAAACTGTAGGGCATTGGCAGCATAATTCCATAACAGGCACCATTCTTAATTATTTTGTGTCAAATGCTGAAAAGAGTAGATGCATTGTTCACCCAATGACATCGTCTATTCTGCAATATACAATGTACACTCAGTGCCAGCACTGCATGGTTTTTATTAACTGTAAAGGCTAATTGCCTTGACTATTAGAATCTTGTGCAAAGGTGTGCAGAAATCACATTCGACAGGATGAATGTAAAGCAGTGAACCACAAAGTCGAAAAAAATCCAGTACAGCAACACAGAGGTAATCCAGTGCATGCCAAGAGCATCAATTATTCAGTCTGATCACTACAAGAGCATCTGTAAATATATGCTCTGATCAGACAACACTGCAAATTCAGTTTACTCTAGAACATGAGATTAATATAGGCTCTTGTTAGGAAGCTTCCATAAGTCACAGGACAGAACCCGCAGATTCAGCAGGCTGTAGCCTGCAGTGTGTGTGTGTGCAAATACGGGCACAGAATCAGCCATATGGCCCCTGCAGTGGATTGACACAAAGCACGACTAAAGTCAGGATTAGTCTTGAGTTCATACACAACAACTCCTGGCCACAAAATGACCCTCCAAAACCCTTTGGCAACAATGAGAATAAGGTAGCAAAAACTGCTGAAGCTTCAAAATACAGGCAAGTCACTCAAGGCTTAATTTAAACTCTGCCAGTCTAAGAAATACAAGCAAGTTTGCTTCATCTGTCCTCTGTTAAGCAGGACAGAGCCTGTTTATTATAGCTAGAAATATCTTTAAGGTCAAAGGTAAAACATTCTATGTGCCTGATTACCGGTTGGTCCTTGGAAGCCAGGTTTTTCAAACACACACATTGCTGCTACGCAGAGAGTGTGACACTCTCTGCATAGCTGCAATGTTGTTGTGTGGAATGTGATCTTGGCAACGGTTGCTATGGCAACCGGTCGCCGCAACTCTGGTCATTGTTTCCCGCTGTGGCCTCAGGTGGCTGAAAGGGCCCAAAACAATCAGCGATATTTATAACTCCTAATGCACAGCCTTTGAACTGATGTGGGATACAGAATTAAATTACTACAAGCTAATCTTATTCCACAAGTGCTCCCGGCCCAAGTCATCCATTCACCTGTCAAATCAATTTAGAGTCTTGAAAATAGCTGCTCTGGGTCCTTATGCTATGAGAATTTTCTAATTGACACAAAATACATGACCACACGAGGACTGGACAATACCCTTCAGCAGAGGGAAGCTATGGAGCCTGAATCAACTTCCTCTGGAGGAACTACAAACAATGCCTTGATATTCTGAATGTAGTTGTGGACAATGCAGGTTACTTCTGTAAAATGTCACACAGGGAAGAATATACAACTGCTTTTTTTCCAATTGTTTTTCCTTTGAGACTTAAGGGAGCTAGTAATTCACAGCAAAAAAACAAAAACAATGAAGCGTCAGCGTCTGAGGTACGGGAAGATTTATGAGGTGAACAAAGAACACAGTCACCATTCAGACAATTCACGGTGCTAAAAGAATATGCTTTAGCACAAGCCCATACACACTGTGGTTCTCTTAAACACTGCGTATAACCTCAAATAGATGCTTTACTTAAGTAAAGATCAACTGGATCTAAAACTGACCAAAATGACTCAATGTGAAACGATGGATGACCTATGAGAAATGTTTCTAAATATACTCATGTATAATTCTACAGTCTAAATATATTCTAAATATACAATTAAACATTATTTGTTTCCAGAATAATGCATTTCCATTAAAGCAATTCCGAGAAAGCAAAATACCTTATATAAGCCATTTGCATTTGAAAATCTGCAAAATAATAACTCCCCTTAGAGTTTATACATAGGGATTATAATTTACATTAATGCAGAAAGGCTATAAATCCATATATACTGCTGATGGTTCATCCAGATTGAAGGCGGACATCCAGTGACAAAGCCAGCGGAGATTAAGGACTTTCTTGAAAATGGGTTTTACCCATCACTGGATCTTTATTAAAGATGAACTACAGTGGAACGATCAAAATGACAAATAGCCCTTGTCATCAATGTGGACGGAGGTGACACGGTCATATGTTTTTTTTCCTGTGGACGGTGGGAGTATGAATGTGTGACTCACCAACACAAATCATTAGTGACTCACCCGTATGAGTGGTGAAAGAATATATATATATATATATATATATATATATATATATATATATATATATATATATATATATATATATATATATATATATATTAGGTGCACAAAAGACAAAAAAATTTTTTTGATTTTAATTAAAAAATACATTCAATGTAAAAAATACATCAAACTGTATGTTTACAGCAAATGACTCTTTATGATCAAAATGTTGTAAGAACTATCACGCAAATTGTGCCACATAATTGATCAAATGAAAACTGCTTACAATCAGTCTTTGATATTTTGTTACTTAATTTGTTTTTATTGAAGTATTTTACATTTGTACATTCCCTGGCAAATTATTTAATCTAAAGAACCACAACATGACTTAAATTCTAGATGAAATAGCCAAAGATTCTTTCATGCTTTCCATCCTTCCCCACATCTACTAATCAATGTTTAATTCAACACCTGTGTTCAGGTTAAGGGGTCTCTGAGGAATTATGTACTGGAATTAACTAAAAGATACGCAATGTTCTGGATCACTCTGTTTGTTTAAAAAAGGATAGGAAATCTAAACAGGACAAACAAGTAATTCAACACCTGCCTCCTTTTTATTTCACAGAAATAACCATTATAACTCTGTTGCCTAGAAATGCTTGCATTTATCTGTCATAATCCACTTGGTAAAGCCAGTACAACTCGGCTGAACACAAGAATTGACATCAATCCAATGTATGTGATGTGTTCATCGATGGCAAACAAGCAATATTGATGTACAAACATGATAATATACTGTGTATTATATCTTAATTTGCATTCAACTTACCGGCATCATTTTGAAAAGGACCTCCAGATATTGTTTATTCCTTATAATGTTTCTTCCAATATCTGTTTCCTATTATTGTTTCATATGCAGGTAAATCAGGCACGTATTATCCTCTTCTTTTACGTATCATTATTTTAGATTACAGCCTCCTCTGATGTTGTCCGACAACTTTGTAGCGTTGATTTATAATAGAAACCTGTTGCAGAATGAACCCAAGATGAACTCGGTAAATACAGCAAAGTTTCTCATACGAATCTCTCAGACATGGAGAACCGCAGACCACAGATCGCACGAAATCATTTGTGAAGGCAGCGACTCGATACCGCTATCCGCTATAACCCGACATAAAAATAGCGGCCCTTTGCGAACGCCTTGAATCCTCTACTGTCCGCTAAGCTGATTGCAGGTCCATATTATATCCGTGCGAGCGAGGTTTTTCGCTGGGATCAACAAACGCAACCCAACCCAAGATGACGCTGCGCGAGATTCCGAATCTCCCCGGCGCGTGCATGAGACAAACCCCGCCTCGCGCCACCCGCGCGCTTCCCGCCCACTTCATCACCATTACCTCTGAGGGGAGATGGAGCTGTTCAGTGTTCAGCTAACATCAACACATGGTTTGCGGATTTCACATGGCTCTGATTTAATGTGCCCAATAATATTTAAGCTTTTTTGAATTGTAAATTTGTCTAACCTGATATAAATATAGAACTGAAAACGCGTGAGGTAAGTGGCTGCCTGTCAGTACAATTGTGTTTCGTTGTTTAGTTTCACCGTAATACATACACTATTACTAAACAATATTTATAAAATAGTCTAAATGTGAGGCAATGCATATAATAGAATAACCCCTCTTAAAGAGTCACTCAAAAAGTACATTTATGTTATTAATTACATATGTTATTCCGAACCCATTAAGATATTTTAGGTGAAATCTGAGAGCTCTCTCATCCTCCATTGACAGCAACTGTCCCCACTTGTTTAAAGTACATAAAAAATGCTCCAAAATACAAAGAAAACTCATTATCCTTAGTGTCAGTATATTGTGCATCTTTATGTGAACTGTGCACTGATGTATACCTCAGATGAAATAAAGGACACACGCGTCCGAGGTAGTAGCTACATCAGAGGCACGTCCTTGTGAACCATTCCCATTTCCGACACTGAAAATAAAGTATTCTTGTTTAATGTGCACACAAAAATATTCTTGTAGTTTGATAATTCCGATTGAATCTCTAAAGGCATATGGTCTGTTTTGTTTGAGTTTGTTTGGTACTTTTTTTGTATACTTCTGGAACCTTGCAGATATTGGAAAAATCTAACATTGCAATATTTTTTTATTTTGCAATATATATTGTGATATAAATACAATTTCACCAGTTGACTTAATATCTCTATTTAGAAAGAATGTATAATGTTAATGGATTGGGATGATTCTGCAGTGGGAGTGCATCTCCATAAAATCTAATAAAGAATCTTTAAACTTTTTGGGGTCCCCAACACATTTTCGTTGTTGTCTGTGCTACTTGCGGTGTGTTTCTGTATTTGCATGAGTTGTGAGTATTTTCAAGCATAACAATCTATAAATATAATCAAGAAAAATAAACAATTGAAATAAAGTATTTTATCATGTCCCAAGTCTGACAGTAGTCAGATTCAGTAACTGAATGATTAAAATAAAAAGAATTCGATAAAATTAATCGTAGTTAGGTTCACAAATTGTACAATTTCTTATACCTGAATGCTTTTTAAATCATACAATTACATGCATTAAAAAACGCATACAAATGATAAATTATAATACAAACTCAACATTGTATATATCTTGCGATGTGACTATTGCGTATGATCACATTGCGATATCGATGCTGAAACAATATATTGTGCAGCCCTAGAACCTTGCTGTCTATAGGGCATGAAAGAACTCTCAGATTTCACCCAAAAATCTTAATTTGTGTTCAGAAGATAAATAACAGTCTCAGGGGGTTGGATCGACATGAGGGTGACTAATTAATAAGATCATTTTCATTTTTGGGTAAACTAACCCTTTAAAGTGAATGAACAGTTACTGATAAGACTATTTGAACAATAAATTCAGAATTGGATAAAAAAGTTTTGAGTGTTATTGAATGTTGTGCCATGGTAATATATCCTCCCCTTAATTAACCATGTTTTTACAACAAACAAAAAACATAGTTACTGTAGTAATGTGCCAAATAATAAACTATGGTTAATTATTATAAGGTCGTGCAAATGTGCCATGCCAATACCAAATTTCTTTGGACAAATACAAAGTTCTGTCATGAAATTGTACAGGCTGTTAAATCCAATCCAATCTGCTACCAACTATATGGCACATGTAATTGGTTGCTGTTGCCTTAACAGTCAATATGAGCTTGCTTCATGACATTTAAATACCCCAGTGTCTTTTTCATTTGCAATCTTCAGCACGTGTTTTCAGATACGCTCTTCCAGCAGTGTATAGATCTGCTACGACAATTAGGTGTATGTTCTGTCTGTGTAGTATGCACTACCTGACAACAGTCTTGTCACCTATCCAAGTGTTAGGAACAAATAATAACTTGACTTGTAGTTGATCATTTGGTATCAGAAGTGGCTTATATGAAAGGCAAAGGCCTCTGGATCACGCTTATTTTACCAAAATAAAATATGATCATGCCTTGATTTTTAATTATTTAATTATGACAGTAAAGTCTGACTGGCTTAGACAAAGAATAGCGTTCTTATCACTTAACAGAAATAATGTACAGTATAGAATATAAAGTCATGGTGCAGTGGAAAAAAAATGAATATTGTGTATGACTCCCATGAGCTTGGAGGACTGCATCCATACATCTCTGCAATGACTCAAATAACTTGTTAATAAAGTCATCTGCAATGGCAAAGAAAGCGTTCTTGCGGGACTCCCAGAGTTCATCAAGATTCTTTGGTTTCATCTTTAATGCCTCCTCTGTCTTACCCCAGACATGCTCAATAATGTTCATATCTGGTAACTGGGCTGGCCAATCCTGGAGCACCTTGACCTTCTTTGCTTTCAGAAACTTTGATGTGGAGGGTGAAGTATGAGAATTAGCACTATCCTGCTGAAGAATTTGCCCTCTCCTGTGGTTTGTAATGGGCAGCACACATCTTGATACCTCAGGCTGTTTATGTTGGCATCCACTCTGCAGATCTCTCACATGCCCTCATACTGAATGTAACCCCAAACCATGATTTTTCCTTTACCAAATATGACTGTGTGAATATTGGGTCCATGTGGGTTCCAGTAGGTCTTCTGCAGTATTTGTGATGACTGAGATGCAGTTCAACAGATGATTCATCAGAAAAATCTACCTTCTGACACTTTTCCAAATGATCAACTAGAAGTCAAGTTATTTTTGTTGCTCCTACAACTGGGATCAACGACAAGACTTTTCTCAGGTAGTGTATTCTCATCTCAGACAGCATGTTTGTAAATACACTGGTAGTAGCAAGTCTTGGTACTCGCTCTGCATCTACATGTATGCCGCAAAGACCAAACGCTTTGACATTCCCATATATACAGTTGAAACCAGAAGTTTAAATACACTGTTTAAAAAGGCACATAACCATTTTAAAAAAAGTCAGATGTCGATGTGACTAAACTTTTTCTCTTTTAGGTAAGTTAGGGTTATCAAATTTGTTTCTGCCATGCTTAATAGCAGAATAATGAGAGAGATATTTTTTGAGAAATTGTTATAACTTTTCTTGAAAGTCAAGTTTACATACAGTAAGATTATTATGCCTCTAAAAAAGCTCAGATGACGATGTCAAGGTTTTGGAAGTTTCTGATTGGCTAATTGACAACATTTGAGTTAATTTGAGGCACAACTGTAGAATAGTTTTTAAGGAAAACCTCAAACACACTTCTTCCTTGTGTGACAACATGGGAAAATCAACAAGCCAGAATCAACAAAAAAAAAAAACAGATTACAATTTGCTAAATTACACTGGGAAAAAGACAAATTTTGCGAGGCATGTCCTGTGGTCTGATGGAACTAAGAATGAACTGTTTGGCCATAATGATCAGTGTTACATTTGGAGGACAAAGGGGAAATCTTACAAGCTTAGGAACACCATCCCAACTTTGAAGTATGGTGGCTGCAGCATCATGTTGTGGGGCTGTTTTGTTGCAGGAGGGAAGGGTCCACTTCATAGCATAGATGGCATCATGAAGAAAGAACATTATGTAGAAATACTGAAGCAACATCTCAAGACATCAGCCAGGAAATTAAAACTTGGCCACAAATGGGTCTTCCAAACAGACCATGACCCTAAGCATACTGCCAAATTAGTTAAAATGTGCTTTAAGGACAACAGAGTGATTGTTTTGGACTGGCCATCACAAAGCCTTGATCTCAATCCTATAGAAAATTTGTGGGCAGAGTTGAAAAAGCTTGTGCGAGCAAGACAGCCTACAAATCTGACTAAGTTACACCAATTACGTCTGGAGGAATGGGCCAAAATTCCTGCAAACTATTGTGAGAAGCTTGTGGAAGGATACCCAAAACATTTGACCAAATTTATACAGTTTAAAACCAAAGCTAAAAAAATACCAAGGAAATGTAGTAAACTTTTGACTGTCTAGAAATAAACAAAAAATTCTCAAAAAAAATTATCTCAATATTCTGGCATTTAGCAAATGTAAATCATTTAGGTAATCCTAACGGACCTAAAATAGTAAATGTTTAGTATGATTTATCATTAGACATTTTTAAAAAATGGTTATGTTCCTTTTTTTAGAGTGTATGTAAACTTCTGGTTTCAACTGAATGTATATTCAATACTCTACTAAATCTCTCAGAGTTGTCATGACAGAATTAATGTAATTACATGATAGAAATTCACACATCAAATATATGACGTTTCTGTAGGTAAGGGCAATTCTTTTTCAGAACAAGGCAAGAAATGTGAAAGTGAGTGGACACTGGTGGACCACAGTGCCTCCCGTTGAAACTAAAGTATGTCATTTTACTATACCTGAGATAAAAATAGTGATGCAAATTTCAGCAGATGAAATGGCATTATCAGGTTTTGCCTGAAAGGTGAAAAAGGTCAAGAATATGAGCAGAAACTGTACACTCAAGTAAAACCTACAAACATAACTGTTTCATCTAGAGACTAAAATATACCAAGTACACGTTTACTGTATGGCACATGAAGCTTTTGATCCATGTTTTGGTTTGTAACTTCACCAAACATTAGCAAACCATAGATATATATTTAGTTAAAACAAACCCAAACACAGCACAATGCAATGAGAAATTGTTGGGATGAGTCACACAGAATAGCACTGCGTTCTGCTTTGCTTAAGCTAAAAACAGTATCAGAATCTGATCATGTTGCAATGATGATTAGGTGTTTTCCAAAATAATCTGAAAACATCAGGAACTAACAGAAATTTGATCTCAGGTATGTGTGGGTATGGGCAGGGACAATGAGTAAAGACCGACTGGGGACTGTTTAAAAGTGGACTGGACTGATTGCAGAGTTTGATTCATTCAACATTCCTCATAGAATGTGCACAATTGGAAGATCAGCATCCAACCACCAGGATGTTATTTCTTTCTACTTATTTTTGCATGCTTACCCTGCAGTATTTTCAGCTGAGAGAGCCAAAATCTGAGTGACCCAATGCCACCCTGACCCTGTAGCCTCACCACTGGTTGCACAGGTCAAACCGAGAACAGAAACGGAATAAATTAGCATAAGCATCAGACATTTGACAAGTATATATTTTATTTTCCAGACCTACATGGCTAAGGGCTATTGTCAGTGACTAGTCTGTAATGGAAAGACTAGAGATAACTCAAGTATGATGTAAACACCTCTGAACAATCGTTTATCTTAACTGTAAGAGGAATGTCTTTTCAGTACTATGACTGAGATGTTGTCCAGCTGGTGGTCTGCATTAAGGCATGGTCTGAGAATGCAGCTGAACGGTGTTGTGTTGTACAAACCATTGCCATAAAGACAAGCGAAATTGAGAGAAATCTGCAATAAAAAATATTTATAATATTTATTAGTTTTATTCTCTGAAATCATGGGAAGGATGATTGGGTTTCCACCATAGACCAAAGGCATGTGGTATAGGTGAACTGGATAAACTAAATTGGCCGTAGTGTATGAGTGTGTAAATGCTAGAGTGTATGGGTGTTTCCCAGCACTGGGGGTTCATGAGTACTCTCAGTGCATGGTTGTGACTGGAAGGGCATCCAAAAACAACCCAGGCTCATTCTGAAAACGTACCTCTGTATACATTTCTGGAGACCGCCAAATACGTCCCAGGAGGTAAGTTTTTTGCAGTTTTGGTTTTCGCGAATACCGCTGTGTACACTTTTTGAGATCTCAAATTTCTCTCGCGAGTGCCATTCGCACCTGCTGTTCTTTCGTAAATCCACCAGAGGCCGCTGTCGACTGACTGACTGATCGACTGACCCACCCTGTCCCTTCCCTAAACCCAGGGGCGATTTTAGGATATTCATTTTAGGGGGGCTCAGCTCCTTATGAGGTAAAAAAAAAATTGTTTATTAATTAATTACATTTATATATATATATATATATATATATATATATATATATATATATATATATATATATATATATATATATATATATATATATATATATAAAGGCCTAACATTTATAAGTAATAATTTATTAGTATGCATTTTAAAATGTGACTAATATGGTAAGGTTGTTTGCTAAACTAGCAATCTATTGTATAGACAGGCATAGCAATTTGAGTTCTGAATGAGCCAAATAGGCTCAACACGCATGTTTACTGTAGTACTGTGTATTAAATAAATATTTAATTAAATAAATATTATTAATTAAATGTTTCATTTGTAAAGAAATAAAACTGCCACTTTTCTAATTAAATGGCATAAATATAAATATTTTTTTTAAACCTACAGGCTAATTCACACATTTAACAATCTGAATCATAATAATAAATAATAAATATATATTTTTTAATACAAGAAAACACATGATGTTTCTACTCTATCTCTGTCAGTGACCCTGACAGTTAAAATGAGTACATTCACTAAGTGGTTCTGTCACTGTGTTTAATCTTTTCTGTGCATGACTGGATGGTATAGACTAGTTAATGCCACATGCACTGTAATGTGTTTTATATTCGTAGTTCATTCTGAAAAAAAAAAAAAAAAAGAAATGTTCGTTAAGAGTTACATTTTAGCTGGAGTGGTGAGCCCTGAGGAAACAGTAGATTAGAAACCCGATTGCTCCTCTGTGACATTGGTATAAGTGATACAATTAAGTGTATCTATAGCAAATAAGCAGATATTATAAAAAGTTATCCATAAACACACACCTTGTTCTCTCGCTCTGCACAGCTGTGGTTTGCTGATCAAATGGAAAACGAAATACGGGGAGGAGCCAAATTCTGCATATCAAATATCAATATATCAATATCAATATCATATCAAATTTAAAGAGGTCTGAGGCAATAATTTAGTGTACAGTTTATGAGCTAATCTCAAAAATTTTAGGGGGGCCGAGTAGAAATATAGGGGGGCTACAGCCCCCCTAAAATAGGCCTAGCAACGCCCATGCCTAAACCCAACCAATCGTATTTTAAAAAACGCAGATTGACCCACCTACCCTTTTCCCTAAACCCAACTGACAAATTTAAAAAGCAGTTAAGAAAAAGAAAAGCCCTCTGATTTTACCACGTTTTACCACATTCTCACCCTGTTATTTACTTCTTTATTTTGTTTTTTGGCTTCTGTTTTTGTCTAACCTGCTTTCTGGAATCGTTCTTCACCAGACTCGAACCGCATTGTCAGGGTCATCTCCTCTCTGCATGTCAAGTCCACCAACATACATGGTGAGCTAACTGGACAAACTGGTAAGAGCCGGAAAGCCATCCATACGGAGGTAAGCGGTCAGCTGGTAGCGTGAAAAGGAATGGCATCATTCCGCCCTGTAGCATTCGTTTAAAAAATGAAATGCAGCCATACCTACTTCTGACTACATAATTCACGATCTCCAGAAATGTATATAGGGCTACGTTTTCAGAATGAGCCTAAAAAACATTTGCTAGAGTAATTGGTGGTTCATTCCACTGTGGCAACCCCAGATCAGGGACTAAGCCGGAGGAAAGTGAGTGAGTGAATTGTGATCCAATTATATGATTTTTCAAAGCGGCTAAGAAATTAAACAAACACATACAAACAAAAACTACTCTTTTTAAGTCTTTTACTTAAATAGAGAAATGAACCCATTAAGCCCCTGTGAGTTTATATTAACGATTATCTAAGGTGCCATTTACAACAGTGCATTTGCTTTTTTAAAATAAATACTGTACATTTTGTTATGTCTTGTATCCATACTACTCTAGCATCTTCGACTTGGAAAAACAGAGCATTGTAAAAAATCCTAAAGACCCAGATTTAATTTGGAAATGCTGGTGTTCTGTTTCAGTATAGATGGACAAAAACTGGAGGTGTGGATATCCATAATCGCTCTCTGACTGGTCTTCTGGACTATTGCATATTATTCCCTGATTCATTTGACCATTACACAACCGGTAGACTGCAAGTATAGATGGCGGCAAAATATACTCATACCCACAGTAAGCAGAGGCGTACTTGACATAGGGCACACCGGGACCATTTCCCGGTGGCCTGTTGGTCAATTGTGAACCAGCACTCCGTCCCCCCTCTCCACTCTTCACTTACCGATCGTCCCATGCTCTTCACTTACCGATCACTGCAGCGATAGGTGGCCTTAGGTAATATCATTCCCAGGTGAAAATACTGTCCCAGTCCGCCAGTAAGCGTGAATGGTCACATTTCATGCATTTTGGGCTAAAACACAGTAAAATGCCAGGAGTGTTTTCAAACTAAAACATTTTAAAACAACACTGCATATACTGTATTTAAACACTACCTCACTCTATAGTGTCTCAGTTTAGTCGGAGAAAAGATTTTAAAAATGACATTAAAATGCAGTTTCTGAGGATAATGTGGTTTTCAATCTTTTTGGCCACAAGGTTCCCTAAAGAAATACTCTACAGCCCCCACACAAGACTTTTTGCCCTAAGGAAAGCATGAAAGTGATTCAAACAGCTTTTGCTATTATAGCAATTTCCCACTTATGGTTCAATTTCTCACGTATGGTTCCACATAGCTCAATTTGTCTCTAGCACCAGGTGTTATGTGGGACTTAAAGGGGTTGCCCTATGATTACAAGCCATTGAACCACATTTAATATGGTTTAGCACCATTTTGTTAGAGTGTACTTTGAACATTTTGCATTTAAACTATGAACATGAATTATACTGTACATTTAGCTGATTGTGAGGAACAACATTTAAGTTCAGATGACAACATTTTTTTTCTTTTTTTAAGGAAGAGCCAGGGTAATACTACAGGTGTGTTCACACTGACTTCTCTAGCAGGGTATATACAGGAATCCTAAAGATAATTTCAAGACCTTCTTAAGACTTTTTAAAGATATTTTAAGACCTCATGGCTACTTCAAGTTCTAATCAGTATCAAACCTTTAACTTCATAAACAGTTGTTAACAAACAGTTGTAGTTAAATAAATCAATGGAGCACAACCATGCAACAGAACTCAGATAAGCTTGGAAGAAACAAAGCTTGAAATAATAAATTACGTGGTTGTTTTCAGCGACAGGCTTCAGCCACTGTATAAACTCGTCTTTCAAACTTACATTTTCCTATTTAGCCAGATGTTTCGCTACATGTGGAGAGCGTCGCAAATTATGTGACATCACCCGGACGGAGGAGCTTGGCCAGACGCACCCCAGTCCAAACTAATCGCATGGATCGAGCATGCCGTTGTTGTTATAATTAGGAGGAAAATACATATATTTATGCTTTTTTGGAGTCAAACACTTTGGACAATGCTTGAACAAAAATTAAGACCTCGTAAAAACACGATTAAGACTTTTTAATACCTTTTAAAGGCCTTAATTTTCTCATAATTGATTTATCCACTCTTAATACTTTTTAAGACCCCACAGACACCCTGTCTGTTTTGGTCCAGATCACAAAAAAACAAACAAACAAAAAAACCAAACAAACACATTTAGGCTTGATTCATATTGCTTTCAGACTCATTTCTAATACCCAAAATACCCAAAATAATAACAACTCTAAAAGAACCCCCCCCCCCCCCCCCCCCCCCCCAAAAAAAAAAAAAAAAAAAAAAAACAAGGACTTTTTTTGCGATGGAACTTACCAAACATCAAAAACAATGCTGTGTCCTGGGCTAGACATACTTGTTATATGCATGCACATATATTTTTATTTTAGCAACTGAGAACTTGTGAAGAGCTTAAAAAATGTGTTAAGTGTTCAAAACAATGCCAAGGATTCCTCTGTCACACACAAATAAAGATCTTCTGCAGTAAAATATGTTTCCAATGCCTCTATTGAACTGTAATGGCAGTATTGTGACTGATTAGAAAAGACAGGTATGCTTGTTTATTCTGTCCTTCTTAGTATAGCCATGTCCCCTGAGTTTGTTTTAATTGAACCAACCTGCCAAATGCGAACACATTCTCAGTGACCATAATATCATATAGACCAGCATTGGCTATGATACTACCTAAAACCTTTCAGCAATATTTAGCAATGCTCTTAGAACATCTGAGTTCACCCTAAGAACATGCTGCTAGCTTCTAGGTAGACAAGCCCCCAGAGTAAAAACAAAGAGTAACCATACAACCTACAACCACACAAAAAGTATACTGCTGTTTTAACGCTTGGTTCCTTTAACTCATCTATTTCTATTTCCTTCCTTTTTCTTTTGTCCTTTCCCATCTTTCTTCCTCTCTATGTCTTTCTTGACCTTGCAGAGCACCCATGATTGATGGGTTGGGGACAATGTTATGGCAGGTTCTATATGTTCTAGATTAATAGTGTTTGGCTCAGATTTACAGCTATTTGGCTGTAAAACTGCCTTTGTTGAATGGACATCATAGATTTCAGTGCAGCTTTCAAAGTAAAAGGTGTCAAAAGGTTGCTTGGTATGTAGGACATTTGTTTAATTTCAATACTGTTGATTTTGTATACGCTAGCAATTTGAGTGTGTGTGTGTCTGTGTGTTCCTTCTGTCCTCTACTGGACAAGAGACGTAATGACATGTGCCTAACCACTCCTCAAAGTAAGGTCCCACCCTGTTAGTCAATATTCACATCTCAAACATTGCTGATCTAGGATCAGGTTGAATCTGTCTTTTGTTGTTCGACTAAAATCTACAAACTGCAGTTATAGTTTGACAGTCACCAGGGGGCATGACAGCAGGACATATTTAGTCTGTGTTTCAGACAGGGCGGTGTATGTTGTGACGAATGGTCTGGTCTGAGGCAGGTGGAGGGATGTGCTTTCGACTACCACCACAATAGTCTATCGATGTCCCCAATACGCACAAAGAACCTCCAAAGGCTTTAACAATATTATTTTTTTGATATACAATGCAGATTTAGTTAATAAATGTTGTTTCATTAGTATCATTTGTAAATATATTTACTAATTTAAATTTTTTTTTGAATTGCATGTCAAAAAACGTGTCTAATTTTGCTTATAATATTACTAAGGTTTTGATTAAAAAACACTTGCTTTGATTATTTTTCTATCCATGAGAACTTCTACCTAATTTTGTATGTAGCAAGAAAACAATATTATGAAATGTAACACATTTAACTTTAATGTTTTGAAATGGGTTAGATCAGACAATAATCCAGCAAGCATCTTCAGGTAACTTCATTCATTCATTTTCCTTCGGCATAGACCCTTTATTTATCAACCTATCCAGCATATGTTTTACACAGCGGATGCCCTTCCAGCTGCTACCCAGTATTGGGAAACACCCATACACTCTCATTTACACACATACACTACGGCCAATTTAGCTTATTCAATTCACTTATACCACATGTCTTTGGACTCTGGGGGAAACCGGAGCACCCGGAGGAACGCCACAGGAACACGAGGAGAACATGCAAACTCCACGCAGAAATGCCCAGCCAGGACTTGAACCAGTGATCTTCTTGCTGTGAAGCAACAGTGATAACCACTTAGCCACCATATCGCCCCTCTTGAGGTAAGTTTTGGGATTCAAGTATATAAATAATAGTTTTTCCATATGTGCATAATATTGTCAGAAACCTATTTTGAATCAAAAATATTCTTTCTTTAGGTCTTCACAAGTGTACGCTGTATTATTAAGGTCAGATTTCACTGAAGTATTTGGTTTCTAAACATTATTGTGCTTTTGTATATTGTGATACATTACTTTCTTCACAAGATGGCGCTACAACAAAGCATTTCACAAAGTGGAATTGGACCGCTCTTCATGATGCAGTGAACCTGTGGTCATGGTTCCGTGCCATGTGCAGTAACTCACTGCTACTCTCAAATTGTAATGTGCCATTATGTTCCACGCAAATTTGTATTTACCAAGTTTAAAGCTGCTTGTGATTACTTGAGTATGTGGAGCGCAAGGAACTTGCAACCCTACTGGGGTGCATATATGCTTTAAAGACAGAATACATCTTTTTTTTTTATCCTTTACACAATACACATTTCAATAATTTCTACAAAACCTGTTAGGCATGAATGCTTAAATTCTATAACCCAAACATTTTATCAGGGTGCAAAGCAGAATTATCCTTCTAAAGAAAAAGTGTCACCCTGATTTCCACAGAGCGTGAACCACTGCCCTTTGTGCGTGGTGCGTTTGTGATGTGTGAGGGAGGGAGTGTGTTTTTATAAATCCAAAACTCATTATATTTTACAATGTGCACAAGAAAAATGTCCAAGCCAATGATGTGAATGAATGACTTGAATGCTTGACATCATATTTGTTTCCTTATGCACGTTTTGTCTGTTGCGGAAAGGACAGCAGAGGAGAAGAACAGAGGAAGGGAAGCGAAAAATAATAGGAGTGTGCTTCTTCTACTGTTTAATCTCCAGACAGTCCCTAATTTCTCTAATTATCAAGCTGCTAAGCAAACAGAGGCAAGCAGGCAGGAATTGGCCGTCTCCTGCGGCTTACACTTCAGGGGGTCGTGTCTAATTTGAGGGAAGACCCGGTCCATCTCTTGCACGAACATATCTAGGGCTAACACACCCCTACCAGCGTGGCCCCTCCCTTTCGACCCCTACCCACATGCACCAGCTTTATGGCAGATGGCGTAGTTCACCCTCCCTCTGAACCTTCATTCCACCCCCACCCTCTGCAGCTTTTGTGCCCCTGTGCGTGCGGTGTTAGGGGGCTGCGACAACAGCCCTCCCTATTGCTTCCTCCCGCCTTGGCCCTATTGTAAACGAGGTTCAGGCTTCATGCATGGCGCTGCGATCAGGTGCCCTAACAGGGTTGTCAGCACCCGAAAAATCGTTTTAAGCTTAGTGGTGGTGCATAAGAGCCACAGGAGTTCATAGTACTTTCCTGGAACCCTTGACCATGTTTGATCCCAAATAACAGAGAATTTCAAGAACATTCTAGAGACCTTGCAGTTTAAAAGTGTACCGATCATTATCAATAAGTTAATATTAAATTGTTTGCAAAATTATTGAGTGCATAAATGAACAATTTACAGACTTCTACTTCTCAGAGATTTTTCTGATTCGGTTTAATTGCCATTGCAGCTCTTCGTGGCAATTAAATACCTGATCTAGCAAGTGCAGCAAGCAAAGCTTTTCCAAAGAGTTTTGGATAGAAAAACCTTGAGCAAGGTCTGAAAGGTAAGAATTATATTATATTTTCATCAGGATTTGTTCCTTTTTTGTAGCTAAACACTTGATAAAAAAAAAAAACAGCAAAATTCTGCTTGGTCATGAGTGTTATGTAACTGCTAAGGGACTTCTGTTTCCCTTAGGTTATCTCCATGACAACAGGGTTCAAGTCTCTTGGGACCTTTGGCACACGTAACCCTTCTGCAGGGCAAGGCCCCTGGGGCCTGGGGGTGGGGACACGTGTGGGTTAAAGGTCGTTGGACACTGAGGACACTGAAAGCGAATTGGAAAAGGGTTACGGTGACACGGGCCGAGGTCACCTCAGAAAATGCCTTGCATCTTCACAGCATTAGTTGCGGTCAAAGAAGTTCTTTCTGGTCATGAAAAACTGTGATGACCCTTGGAGCGGATGGCACACGCCACCAATTTAATCTGATGACAGCTAACTCTCAATCATGTTTCACCCTCACTTTGGCTAGTTACTGTCTTGGAATAAAAAAAAAAAACTGTGTTCTGCATCTTATGCCAAGTGGGTGAATCTTTACTTATGTGCATTGTACCGCCTCTTGAGACTGAAGCAGAGATTTGAGATACTCCTGAAACTCCTGGGGTTTTCAATGAAAGATTTTTAAACTTTTACATTTGGCTACATTCTTGCCTACTTTCCCCTCAGTTTTAGGCTACTTTTTAATGGTTTAGTCCTCACATTGTAGGAAACAGAGCAAGAAGCCAAATAGAAGGTGGACAGAAAAAAAAAATCAATACTTTGCGTGTCCAGTGGCGTATACAGATGACAAATGCAGCAACCGAAGACGCCATGATTAGTATGGAGAAAGAGTAGAATGGAACAAGAATAAAAAAAAATACAGGGAATGAGCTGAGAAAAGAGTCGGGCCCCCACTCTCTCCTTCCTATCCCTTTGTTTTTCCCTTTTTCTTTTCTTGCGAACTGTAACGTGTTCCTCAGTTTGCTTTGTTATTGCCTGACAACCTGCTGACACTCATCCACCAACTCCCTGAAATTCTTGCTGCTTCTCCCACAGTCATTTTTTTTAGTTTCGCCTCCATATTTCTGTCTCGTATCCTTGCTATGTCATATTGTGTAGTTGCTATTTATTACTTTCTCTACAAGTTAAAAGAGACTGGTAAGGGAAAGAAGAGAGAAAAGGAGGGCGTTGGGGTGAGATTTGTAGCTGTGGTCATTCCAGCAGCTCTTGTCCCACCTGCCATCCTTCCATGATGGAGGGGGTGAAAGAAGAGTAGAGTGGGGAGCTGCATCTCTCTTTCCCTCGACTAACTCACCCTGACAGGCGGGAACGCAGACTGCAGAGAGGAGGAGGATGACGAGGAGGGGCCTGAACCCCCACCCTCCAATCAGATGCTCCCTTCGCTCTCAGCCAGTGGCAGCAGGGCAAAAACAGTAGCAGGGCTAAAGCTAGTGGTCCTCTCTTCTCCTCTCCTCTTCTGCCTTCTCTTTTCCTAACACTCTAGGCATGGAGTACTATTCCTCCATCTCCTGGGCGTCACGCCTCTCTCCTCCACCCTGGCTGACCACTGCAGTGCATCCACGAGGTACTCTCTCCCTCTCTTTCTGATTTTCTTCCCCTCTTCCTTCGGCTCTCTCTCTCATGTACGTTCTCTTTGGCTTGTTGCTATCTGAGTATGTTCAAAAGAACTTTTTTGGTGAATGCGATGCTGTCTGTGATCTTACTCTGTTTGTCCTACTAATGAAATAGATCCTGTAAATGTTGGATAAGACTGCATATCTCATTGCAAAAGCACATTTTCCACTTCTATTTGAGTTCAACTAATTATCCTAAATTTGTAATGTTGCATCGGCTAAATCCAGCCTTGAATATTTTATGGACTGCATTGCTCTCTGGGCTGTAAAGTAGTAAACAACCGTTTATGTTTTGACTCCACAGTGAACAGCAGATGCTGTTGTGCAAAATATTTTGTCCCCTCACACTTGATCGTAACTTTATAAAATTCAATTTCACAACTTTTTTTCTACTTCAATACATTGATCTATTTTAACATCATTTGGCCATGCTGCCTGTTACGCATTAAAAAAGCATGACTTTCGTGATAGCCGATGAAACGTGCATAAAATAAGCAGAATACCATTATTCAGATTTGCACTAATTGCACTTAATTTAAACAGAACTTAAATGGTAGACATTTTTTACTACCTCTGCCAAACAAAGTTCAGTTTTGATGTTCAGATATCAGCATGGCACACTTATGCATGGTCTCTCAAATGGAGAATGCATTTCCAGGCTGCACGTTTCTAAAATCCACCCCCTCTTCTGTCTCTTGTATTGATTGGTTAATGGCATTATTTGTGGAGTGTGCCTCTCTGGACATAAGCCCTTTTTGGCCCCCTCGCTGTATTTGTGTGTGTGTGTTTGGTCAATAGAAGGCCATTGAGGCCTGACCGATGGTCATCTTTCAGCGTTATTTGCTTTCACACCAAAGGTCAGGGAGGGTCATAAGAAGTCAGAGGCTAATAAGTTTAACCCTGATAGGGCCAAGGTCACTTATAGCGTGACTCCAACGACACCTAATCAATACACCCCTCACGCCATCCTCTTCATATTCTGAGCAGGACTCTTTCTACGTTCTCAATATGTGATAAACAAGCATCTCATATCACCATGTGGAGACCTAAACCTGTTTTAATTGTTCCCCAAATTACCTTATAGTTTTATAATTTTTTTTGGTCTTACGCTATTTATTTTACGTCAAATGTTTTGTGACGGCTGTTTGCACATATTTTTTGGTTTTAAAGCCATTCAAAGATGTTTATGTCGTCTTAGGTGCAGCGAGCCAATTGTTGGAGGCAGAGCAGGGCAACACCCACCCGACAGATTTGTGAACCTTCTGGAAATTATTCACTCTGCGCTTCTGCACCTGCACATCTCATTCTCAAACCTCCCTCGTAAACCGATAACACTTTCACAAAATCTAATATCGCTGTTAAAATTTCATATACAAAAACACATGGCAATAGAAAGTCTTTAGTACAGTAGGTGTTGCACTGCAGTTCGGTGTAGATTTTGACTTTACATCCCCAAGTCCTGAGAGAAAAACAGCAGGTGTTTCTGAACCATACCTTGTGATAGCGACCAACAAAATGTTTAAACATGAAGCAAGTGCGAAAAATGGTAGTGTGGGAAGGCCACCGGCTGGGCCACCGCATATGATAAGAGCCTCCATCTTCACTGATTCAGCCATTTTATTACAGTACTAATAATCTTCTAGTCATTCAGTCTACATGTGCTGACATTAACATTGCGATTTTCACTAAAATTCTATAAAGTTCTCAATCTAATACACTCTTTGCTGAAAACCGAAAGGCATGAGCATGCAATGTGATCACTAATGCATCTGTAGAGCTCATTTAAAATTCATTACTTTGCGAAAAATGTGTTAAAATAGTCAGCCATAATGACAGCATGGTACAGTCAGAAATGTACCCTTTCCCATTCTCAGCTCTACTTAATTTTTAGATCGTCTGAATTCAACGTATTGCTATGAGAATTGTTCGCACAAGTCAAACCGACCATTTTCAATTCCTTAAATAATAGTTTAAAAGTTTAGTTTATTTACATTCTGGTATTCAGTGGCACAATTATCCTTTGATCTTGTAGCGCTGAAGGAAATTACCGAAACAAAACAAACAACAAAAACCAATTAACACTATTAAAATGCTAATTATCACAGCGGTTTAACAAAAATCCAGGGTAATCTTGTAATTGTAAAAAAGCTTGACAAATTTAAAAGACTGATAATAAAAAACTAAAATGCTAATTCAAAAAAATCCAAATAAAGCAGATCTACTTTACAAATAAACATAAATGGTCAAAACAGATGCGTCATCTCATTAACCCGAACTCCCCAATATAAACTTAGAATGGCCTGCATTATTATTCATGTGAAATAAACGTAAACATAACCCTACTGAACAGAGTCACCCCTTGAACCAGGCCACATACACTCAGTGCACTTTAACACGAACATACTACATTCCTCCTGTCCCGCCGGACCGAACAAGGGGAAAGAGGGAAAAGGGAAGTGCTCTCTCCATCTGTCTCACTCTATCTGAAAAAAAAAATCTCCTTATGATTGCAGCTCTTGCAAACCAAGCAATGGTTAAACAGGAAGAAGTGACCTGCAGGGTGGGAAGCCTATCAGGCAGGCTGAACATAGATCAATGAAGGGGGGCCATTGGAAGAAGCAGAGTCGTGGCTGCTCTACAGTCAGAGAAATAGGGTGGGATTTCACAGGCTAGCAGCACATGCTCTCACCACGCTGAGAGCTGAAAGACGTTTAGTACACGTGTGTGTGTGTGTGTGTGTGTTTGCAGTAGAAGGCCCTGGCGTCTTGGGACTGTCGCTTTTGAGGAAAAGGCAAGGTAAGATGCCTTTACGTTAATATACAAAAATAATCCCGCTGTTGCACATTTATGTGCAGACAGGGCTCGGTTGATGGATTTAGAAGTAAAAAAGTGCTATGCAAAAATGATGGTTAAATTTTACGATTATGACGTATTTCTCAAAATCTATTATTTTGATTTAAAGCGTATGTTTTGTCGTTTTTTTTTTTTGTTCATTTACGTTGAGTTTTTATTTTGCAAAAATGTGCTTTGTCACCATGGGCCCCTGGCCCATATGGCACCGCCTGTAATTCAGTTGATTGCATTAATGCATGCATTGATTGATAGTAGTAGCCACTACTGTACAAGCACATCTGCTCATTCTACTCTAAGGCAAAGATTAACCACTGCTACTAATACTAATATTAAAAAAAATTATATATTTTATTAAATATTATTAATAATTTAAAAAAAATCCATCCACTGTATTTTTCCTTCCTTCAGTTTTTTAAACTATTATTTTTAATTACTTTCCGAAAATGTGTAATTATTTTTTATATAAACATAGCAGTGCAATTAAATGAATGCATTAATATGTTACTATAATAATATATTTAAGACTTCGATACATTGTATCGCAACACAGCTGGGAGAAAAAAACGCCTTTAAAATCATGCACAAGACAAAGTGTGAAAGCGTAAATGTGCAAGTATGTGTTACTGTGTACAAAATAAATGACAGGTTATGTTGTAAACGTTGGGACATTTGTTTGATTATAGTGTGGTTTAATTCCGGCAGGGGGCCCAATCACAAAAGCCTCCTTTTCTCCGTAAGCTATCACTAATTAAAGATGACTATTACTCTAATTACGAAAACGTCCAAGACGTCCAGAGTAGTAAGACTTCAGAGCACACAATATAACAGGCCTCATTAATGAGACAAGTGCAACACCATGGATCCTTCTGTCAAGGTCTGGTCATATTGTCTTTTTTTGTTTTCAATTTTCTAGCAGACAATATGACGACAGAGGGGGGTCCCGGTCCACGACCACTGCCAGAGAAGCTGTTCCACTTTTCCAATTGTTTTTTTTTCTCTCACCCTCTGCCCCTGGTGGGAAAGTATTTAGGACTTTAGGTCTGTGACAAATAAAAATGTCATCCCTGCTCAAGTCTGCTGCGATTGTTTGTGGGCAAACTCAAGTCTTGAGATGTTGCCTTACAGTGAGAGGAGATGCTGGGAATGGCTCTGTCCCCTTCACACGCACCCTTTGGTCAAGCCCAAGTTCTAGCCTTTCCCTAACAATACCACTCTCGGCACAGGGGGTCCACTTCATCCCAAAGCTCAAACAAATTCACATAGAAACACTATTGTACAGTAAAAGCCTTTTGAATATGACCGCCAACTGACACATCTCGTTTCAGTTCAAGGGGGAGGAAAGAGGTTGGAGTAAAGTAAGTAACAAGCAATGATACAAAAGAGTGTCGAATGGGCATGTGGAAAAATCTAATAGAAATTTTTTTAATATTCTTCTAAATAAATAGCGATTTCAGAAAATATTAAAATTTGTAAAACATCCGCCACTAGGGAGTTAACGGGAGGGGCAGGTTTTTGTTTCGTAAAAAATGACATAATTCGAAAACGAATCACAAAGCAGATGAAACTCGTCGAAATACGTCCAGCTCATCCGCTGAACAAAAAATGCAAGAAAACATCTAAATTTTTTCAGTCATATTTGTTCCGCCCTTTAACCCTTTTATTTTCAATATGGGCTGTCGTTGACCTAGTTTTGATCAAAATCCTTAAAATTGTTAAACAATACTTAGTGTAGCAAAACCATGGTTCATTTGTGGTTACTACAAAACATTTTTTTTTATTATTTGTGATAAGAACCATAGTTAATATTCATAGGGGGAACTTATGAATTTTCTTTACACTTGCCATGTTTGACATTTTTATTTAATAGGGAGCAATTTACCAAAATATAGACACATAATAATATCTTTCTTTAATTGCACTGAATTATCTTTAAAAAATGGCACATTTTGATGCTTCGAACCTTAAACTAGTAAACAGAATATTTCGAATTTTTGCGACTGCATCAAAATAAATCGATTTGGTACAATTACGTTCTTCCAAAATCCTTTATAACTGCTGAAACTCAATCTGCATAAGTAGTTTATAATTCAGGTCGGTTCGATTAAAGAACAAAACCGAAACACCCTTAAGTGCTCGCGTTTTTCTTGTGCCGTGTCTTTGATGGCTATTAGGTTTTTAGTAGTAAATCACTTTTCCACCACTAGTTGAAATGGCCAGCATACAACTCCCACAAAAGCTAAGCCCCTCATGCTTTGTAAAAAGGTCTGCAAGTTCTGGAGGAGCTGGCCTTTGATCTGGCCTACACGACTTAGTCTAGCAAACACACAACGGCTACTCTCTCACTCTCTCTCCCTCCCTCGTTCCCTCTCCTTCACTCCATTCTTCTGTCTTTCTCAATTTGTTGCAGTGTTCAGGGGTGTCAAAGGACCCGGGCTGTGACTCTAAAGAAGCGACGGCGAGTGGGACATACACATCGGACACTCGGACAATACAGGCTCAGGTTCCTGTGAGTTTGCCATGGCGACCGGTGGGCCCTGATAGCAGCGGGGATCACGCTCTGGCTGAGTGTATGTGTGTGCGTGAAGTCGAGGGGGTGTGGGGTTATTGGGGGACACACGCCAGATGCCTTGGGGAGACGCCCTTCAGCTCACCAGCTGGGCGAGGCTAAACTGCCCCTCACGCGTCCGTTCTCGGCCTTAACGGATTAGACCGTTTGTTTACGGCACACTTCGGCTATCATATGCACATGAAATATCACAACAACTATGATCGGTATTCATTGTTGATTTTCAAAAGTTGTCGAAAAACGAGGTTCGTAATTGGTTTCGTTTCAGGACTAAGCCAGAAATCGTTTTTAATTTGTATAGAGTTAAACAAGTTGAGAAAAAATTATAATTCAACTTTTTATGAATTTCGCATTATTTATTATACACACAAAAAATATTCATTTGATTTACTATTTTTTTAAGGTGACTGATTGAAAACAATTTATATGGGCTGAATTTAAACAAACAAATTAAGTTGTTGGTCTAAATTTATTTGTTTGTTTAAATTCAGCCCATATAAATTGTTTGCAACCAGTCACCTTAAAAACATTTAGTAAATTCAATGAATCATTTTTTCAGTGTACGTTTTTTATTATATATTTGTAAGTTCATGTATGATTGTAATTTTTAAAGCAGAAAACGTCTCTCAGAGCAAAGCAATATCAAAATATTTATATTTTACGATTTGAATCTCCTTTAAGATATCACAGCATAATGTAACTGTGTTATGTTGGTTTGTATGAATTTAAATAGTCTTATTTATATGAAAATGTTGGGATAATTAGAGAGAAGGCCTGCCTAATAATTTGACCAAAGTAAGAAATTTATACGAATTTGCTGTGATCGTAAAATAATTATGAATTGAGAGGAAACTCTGTAGGTTTAACAAATAATATGTGACAATAGACTAAATTTAGCCGCTAACGTAAAATAGTTACGAATTAAAAGGAGATTAACTGATGATATGTGAAAATAGAAAATAAATGTAGCCGCTAACGTAAAACAGTTACGAATTGAGAAGAGATTAAATGATATGTGACAATAGAAAATAAAGTCAGCCACTAACGTAAAACAGTTATGAATTGATAGAATAACTGATGATATGTGACAATAGAAAATAAATTTAGCCGCTAACATAAAATATTTATGAATTGAGAGACTAACTGATGATATGTGACAATAGAAAATAAATTTAGCTGCTAACGTAAAATAGTTACGAATTGAGAGGAGATAAACTGATGATATGTGACAATAGAAAATAATATTTGCTGCTAACATAAAATAGTTACGAAATGTGATGAAATTGTGTAGGTTTAACTGATGATATGTGACATTAGAATATAAATTTTGCCGCTAACGTAAATTAGTTACAAATTGAGAGGAGATTAATTGATGATATGTGACAATATAAAATAACTTTAGCCGCTAACATAAAAAAGTTACGAATTGAGAGGAGATTAACTGATGACATGTGACAATAGAAAATTTATTTATCGCTACCGTAAAATAGTTACGAATTGAGAGGTAGTTAACTAATAATATGTGACAATAAAGAATTTATTTAGCTGCTAATGTAAAATAGTTACGAATTGATAGGAGATTACCTGACGATATGTGACAATAGAAAATAAATTTAGCTGCTAATTTAAAATAGTTACGAACTGAGAGGAAGTTAACTGATAATATGTGACAATAAAAAATTTATTTAGCTGCTAACGTAAAATAGTTATGAATTGACAGGAGATTAACTGATGATATGTGACAATATAAAAACATTAGCTGCTAACGTAAAATAGTTACGAACTGATAGGAGATAAACTGATAATATGTGAGAATAGAAAATAAATTTAGCCGCTAACGTAAAAAAGTTACGAATTGAGAGAAGATTAACTGATGACATGTGACAATAGAAAATAAATGTAGCTGCTAACGTAAAATAGTTATGAATTGAGGGGAGATTAACTGATGATGTGACAATAGAAAATTTATTTAGTCTCTAACGTAAAATAGTTACGAATTGAGAAGATATTAACTGATGATATGTGAGAAAAGAAAATAAATTTAGCCGCTAACGTAAAATAGTTACGAATTGAGAGGAGATTAAGTATTGATATATGATAATAGAAAATAAATTTAGCCGCTAATGTAAAATAATTATGAATTGAGAAATTAACTGATAATATGTGACAATAAAAAATTTATTTAGCTGCAAATGTAAAATAGTTAAGAATTGAGGAGATTAGCTGATGATATGTGACAATAGAAAATTAATTTAGCCGCTAGCATAAAATAGTTATAAATTGAGAGGAGATTAACTATTTATATGTGATAATAGAAAATAAATTTAGCAGCTAACGTAAAATAGTTACAATTTGAGAGATGAATTGATGATATGTGAAATAGTTATGAATCGAGATGAGATTAACTGATGATATGTGACAATAGAAAATAAATTTAGCCACTAACGTAAAATAGTTATGAATCGAGATGAGATTAACTGATGATATGTGACAATAGAAAATAAATTTAGCCACTAACGTAAAATAGTTATGAATCGAGATGAGATTAACTGATGATATGTGATAATAGAAAATAAATGTAGCTGCTAATGTAAAATAGTTACAAATTGAGAGGAAATTAACTGATAATATGTGACAAAAAAATTATTTAGCTGCTAACGTAAAATAGTTACAAATTGATAGCAGATTACCTGACGATATGTGACAATAGAAAATAAATTTAGCTGCTAACGTAAAATAGTTATGTATTGAGAGGAGATTAACTGATGATATGTGACAATATTAAAAAAATTAGCTGCTAACGTAAAATAGTTATGAACTGATAGGAGATTAACTGATGATATATGACAATAGAAAATAAATTTAGCCGCTAACGTAAAATAGTTACGAATTGAGAGGTTAACTTATGATACTGTATATGACAATAGAAAATAAATTTAGCCGCTAATGTAAAATAGTTACGAATTGACAGGAGATTAACTATTGATATGTGATAATAGAAAATAAATTTATCCGCTAACGTAAAATAGTTACGATTTGAGAGGAGATTAATTAAAGATATGTGACATTAAAAATAAATGTTGCCGCTAAAGTAAAATTGTTATGAATTGAGAAATTAACTGATGATATGTGACAATAGAAAATAAATTTAGCCGCTAACTTAAAATAGTTACAAATTGAGGAGATTAACTGATGATATGTGACAATAGAAAATAAATTTAGCCGCTAACGTAAAATAGTTATGAATTGAGAGATTAACTGATGATATGTGACAATAGAAAATAAATTTAGCTGCTAACGTAAAATAGTTACGAATTGAGAGGAAATAAACTAATGATATATGAAAATATAAAATAAATTTAGCTGCTAACATAAAATAGTAACAAATTGCGAGGAGATTAATTGATGATATGTGACAATTAAAAATTAATTTAGCCGCTAACGTAAGATAGTTACAAATTGAGAGGAAATTAACTGATGTTACATGACAATATAAAATAAATTTAGCTGCTAACGTAAAATAGTTACAAATTGAGAGATTAATTGATGATATGTGACAATAAAAAATAAATTTAGCCGCTAACGCAAAATAGTTACAAATTGAGAGGAGATTAAATGATGATATGTGATAATAGAAAATAAAATTAGCTGCTAACGTAAAATAGTTACGAACTGATAGGAGATTAACTGATGATACTGTATGTGACAATAGAAAATAAATTTAGCCGCTAATGTAAAATAGTTAAAAATTGAGGAGATTAACTGATGATATTTGACAATAGAAAATAAATTTAGCCGCTAACATAAAATAGTTATGAATTGAGAGAAGATTAACTGATGATATGTGACAATAGAACATAAATTTAGCTGCTAATGTAAAATAGTTACTAATTGAGAGGAGATTAAGTATTGATATGTGATAATAGAAAATAAATTTAGCCGCTAATGTAAAATAGTTAAGAATAGAGAAGAAATGAACTGATGATATATGACAATATAAAATAAATTTAGCTGCTAACGTAAAATAGTTACAAATTGAGAGGAAATTAATTGATGATATGTGACAATAAAAAATAAATTTAACCACTAACGTAAGATAGTTATGAATTGAGAGGAAATTAACTGATGTTACATAACAATATAAAATAAATTTAGCTGCTAATGTAAAATAGTTACAAATTAAGAGGAGATTAATTGATGATATGTGACAATAAAAAATAAATTTAGCCGCTAACGTAAAATAGTTACAAATTGAGAGGAGATTAAATGATGATATGTGACAATAGAAAATAAATTAAGCTGCTAACGTAAAATAGTTACGAATTGAGAGGAGATTAACTGATGATATGTGGCAATAGAAAATAAATTTAGCCGCTAACGTAAAATAGTTACAAATTGAGAGGAGATTAAATGATGGTATGTGACAATAGAAAATAAATTTAGCTGCTAACGTAAAATAGTTACAATTTCAGAGGAGATTAACTGATGATATGTGACAATAGAAAAATTATAATTTAGCCGCTAACGTCAAATAGTTACGAATTGATAAGAAATTATCTGATGATATGTGACAATAGAAAATTAATTTTGCCTCTAACGTAAAATAGTTACGAATTGAGAGATTAAGTGATGATATGTGACAATAAAAAATTAATTTAGCCGCTAGCTTAAAATAGTTATGGATTAAGAGATTATCTGATGATACTGTATGTGACAATAGAAAATAAATTTAGCCGCTAATGTAAAATAATTACGAAGTGAGAGGAGATTAAGTGATGATATGTGACAATAGAAAATAAATTTAGCCGCTAACGTAAAATAGTTACAAATTGAGAGGAGATTAAGTGATGATATGTGATAATAGAAAATAAATTTAGCCGCTAATGTAAAATAGTTATGAATTGAGAGGAAATTAACTGATAATATGTGACAATAAAAAACTTTTTTAGCTGCTAACGTAAAATAGTTAAGAATTGATAGATTAACTGATGATATGTGACAATAGAAAATAAATTTAGCTGCTAACGTTAAATAGTTATGAATTGAGAGGAGATTAACTGATGATATGTGACAATATAAAAAAATTAGCTGCTAACATAAAATAGTTACGAATTGATAGGAGATTAACTGATGATACGTGACAAAAGAAAATAAATTTAGCCGCTAACGTAAAATAGTTACGAATTGAGAGGTTAACTGATGATACTGTATGTGACAATAGAAAATAAATTTAGCCGCTAACTTAAAATAGTTATGAATTGAGAGATTAACTGATGATATGTGACATTAGAACATAAATTTAGCTGCTAACGTAAAATAGTTACGAATTGAGAGGAGATTAAGTATTGATATGTGATAATAGAAAATAAATTTAGCCGCTAATGTAAAATAGTTAAGAATTGAGAAGAAATGAACTGATGATATATGACAATATAAAATATATTTAGCTGCTAACGTAAAATAGTTACAAATTGAGAGGAGATTAATTGATGATATGTGACAATAAAAAATTTATTTAGCCGCTAACGTAAGATAGTTACGGATTGAGAGGAAATTAACTGATGTTACATGACAATATAAAATAAATTTAGCTGCTAACGTAAAATTGTTACAAATTGAGAGATTAATTGATGATATGTGACAATAAAAAATAAATTTAGCCGCTAATGTAAAATAGTTACAAATTGAGAGGAGATTAAATGATGATATGTGACAATAGAAAATAAATTTAGCTGCTAACGTAAAATAGTTACGAATTGAGAGATTAACTGATGATATGTGGCAATAGAAAATAAATTTACCTGCTAACGTAAAATAGTTACGATTTCAGAGGAGATTAACTGATGATATGTGACAATAGAAAATAAATTTAGCTGCTAACGTAAAATAATTACGAATTGAGAGGAGATTAACTGATGATATGTGACAATAGAAAAATTAATTTAGCCGCTAACGTAAAATAGTTAGGAATTGATAAGAAATTATCTGATGATATGTGACAATAGAAAATTAATTTTGCCTCTAACGTAAAATAGTTACGAATTGAAAGGAGAGTAACTGATGATATGTGACAATAAAAAATAAATTTAGCCGCTAGCTTAAAATCGTTATGGATTGAGAGATTAACTGATGATACTGTATGTGACAATAGAAAATAAATTTAGCCGCTAAAGTAAAATAATTACAAAGTGAGAGGAGATTAAGTGATGATATGTGACAATAGAAAGTAAATTTAGCTGTTAACATAAAATAATTATGAATTGAGAGGACATTAAGTGATGATATGTGACAATAGAAAATAAATTTTGCCGCTAATTCATGTCATGAAAATGAATATGTCATGAAAATGAAAATGGAAATTATTTCGGGGACATTTACACAACACCATCTTCAACTAAACCAAAACGCTTTTGGACATTTATTTACACAAATGGTGTTTGGGGGCTTTAAAAAAAAACGTAAAAAACAGGTCTTAATGTGCAAGTTTTTGAAAAAAATATTGCAGATTATGGTATTTTTTAAATCATTTTTTACCATATCTGTGTAAATGCGGACGTTTACTCGTCATCTGTATGTGAAACCTTTTTAAAAATACAAAAAACAAATGTTACATTTTTTTTTTTTTATAATTATTTTAGGGGTTTTCACCTTTATTATGATAGGACAGTAGAGGTTTCAGACAGGAAAGTATTGGGAGCAGAGAGAGGGGAAGGATCGGCAAAGGACCTCGAGCTGGGAATCGAACTCGGGTCGCCGGGAGCACATCTGTGCTATATGTCGGAGCACAATACCGCTAGGCTATTGGTGCCGATACAAATGTTACATTTTTAAACTACAGATGTCAAGTAAATGTACCAATTAGTCTGTTTTATTTTTTTTATGCCATTCTTTAAAAAAATCAATCCAATCAACAACCAACGGACCACGGCTCTACCCTAATTTTTTTTTTACACTTTTAATACACTTCAATTGAATGTCTATTGCAAAACAGAACACCTGTTAGGCTACTTCATTATGACTTTAGGATATTTTTTACCCCCTAAAATATTTAAAATAAATAATTTGAGTTTTACATGTTTTTCTGCATACAGTATAGTATTTGGGTTGACATGCACCAAGTGTAAACAACTGTTAATGTTCACCTTAAACTCAACCCCTATGCTAGTTATTGACTAGCATCACAACCAAACTGCTAAAGATACATAGACCGACTGCATAATCTCTGCAGGCAACTGTGATGTGATTACAGTCTCACATTGACCTGAAGAGGTTGAGCAGTCTGTTTACACCCAAAACCTGAGAGAATCTGGTTTATACATCAAGACTACGTCGATGCTAATGTAAAATACGCTAATGTGTACAACGATTTTATTTTAACTTTACTACAACAACTTAAATTAACAACAAGATGATCAAATGTGTCTTAAACTGTACCATGGAGCTAGAATAGTTAGTAAAAAGTGTTACCATTTCATGGCCGTGGACATCTGTACACCCCCTACTGGAGTAACCTGCTATTGAGCAGCTGATTTTTGGCATAATCTCAGCTGGCAACTGTGAGTAGTGTTTTCATCCCTCTCACAGGCGCTGCTGGGGTTCTGTCACACACAGCACCCGCAAAACAAGACGAAATATCATCGGATATGAGGGAAACCTGTGGAAAAGAAGTTGAGATAGATAAAACGTACTATAAAATGTTTATAATTTATTAGTTCACCCACTTCAGTTTATCGACTGCTGCTGGAAGCCTGGTCTGTATGAGAACTTTCTGATGTTGGTGATACTGCATCAGGAACTGATTGGATGATTTTTAGGAGCCATCAGTTCTTGATGCACTCCCTTCAGCATCGAAAGAGACACCTGTGAGTCTTCTCACTTTTACAGTCACTTATACTGTACAAAGACGTCAGTACAATGTGGACTGTAAGAGAAATAATATGGTGATTGTTTAGAGCAGTTTATACAAATATTAAAGCTGCAGTATGTAATCAGTTCCCGCTAGAGGCACCAAATGGAATTTATAATGTGCTTGTGAAATAGCTGTATTATAAAAACATCTTGTACAATGATTGTACCATACTGTACATTGTTTTGTGCTTTGTTTCTGTAATAATGGGTTGTTCAATTGTCTTCAATAAAGTTACACTTTTGCTTTACATTTTTTTTCTTAGTGTGCCCTTCACATGTCTCAATGTCAGAAAAAAACCCATTGATAATACATGTAAGGTATAAGATTCTGACGGTATGATAACCTTGGATATAAATATCACGGTTTCACGGTATCACAGTATTGTGATTACTGCTCTAAAACATTATTTAAAAAAAAACTAAAGCTTTTTTCCCACTTGAACACAATATATTTTATTTTGAAAAACTTCAAATATTTTGAAAAAGTAAACATGTCAGGCTAAATAATTTAAATGAATCATTGACTTCTGCTGTCATCATTTGTTTTAAAAACACAGATTTCTTTACAATTTAAAACGGCCTCTTTGGATATCTTTTCTGCTGGAGATACTGTTGCCCTAAAAAACATACAAAAAAACGTAAATAAAAAATCTTACACATACCTTAGGAACGGTATAGCAGAAAATGTTGGCGGTTTTTGAACATTGACTTTTCTAAACTGTGCTATACCATTAAAACGATTATCATCCCATGCCTATTATCGACTGTTCTTAAATGCTATTAAACTTTTTGACGATTCATTATTTAAAATGAACCAGCTTTATTATATTATGATTGTGGTTACCATGTTTTTTAATTAATTAATTTAATTGTATTGATTAATTGGCATATTGATTAACATTTGTATAAGCAGAGTTACTAAAAATGGCATGTTTAACATATATGTGTTTTTATAAGTGTTCTTTTTGGTTTTATTTATAGTAAAACTACACTAAAAAGTTATATGATCAATTAGTCATGACAGTTTTAGTTCATTGTAACTTTATAAAATAAGGTAATCATGTTCTAACTTAATTTTATAAGATACGCAAACTATTTTAAGTCAGTTTAACATAATATAAGTTCAATGGACTCACAAGGTTAATTTGATTCAGTTTAAAAATTTAAGGTAACCAGAATTTTTTTTTTTACAGTGTATGAATTCTGTCATTGTTTACCATTGTTTAATCATCTTTACTTTGAATTTCTTATTCTGTTGAACACAAAAAAAAGAAACTTTGAAGAAACCTGTAGCCAATGACTTCACTAGCATTTGTTTTTCATACTATGGAAGTCAATGTTTACAAGTTTTCTGCTTTCTTTAAAGTATCACATTTTTTTGTGTTCAACAGAATAAAAAGAAACCCATAAAGATTTGTAACCACACGAGGCTGAGTAAATAGTGAGTGACTTTTATATTTTTAGACCATTCAGTAAAACTTTAATGAAAAAATTTGGCAGAAAGATTTTTTACTAGTCATTTTTGACTAATAAAATGCAAGTCAACATTTATCGGCTCATTGTGAGTCAAAACAAAAATAAATTCAGGTCTTATGTAGGAAAACAGTTGATATATGCAAGAAAGTGAACATTATTTACAACATGATTATTTCCATTTGCTTCACAACAGTCATTTTGCTTCATGAATCATCAGGAGCCAGTTTGTCACAAGTTACAATATTGAATTAATATAATAAATCACAAAGTTTTCAGCAAATAAACATCTGCAATGTTCAACAGAAGAAAAAGTATATATAATTTTTTAATGATTTGTGGGTGAGTGAAATATATACTTTGTAAATACTGTATTTTAGCCAGAGAAATGACTGAGCGCCCTCTGGCGGTTAACCAAAATCGAATTGCAACAGTCTGAGAAGTCTTTAGTAAGGATGAAAGTAATTTAGTACTTCAATACAGAGACACTAGTTGATAATTGTCACTAATAAAATACATTTAAAATTACCTAGCGAAATATATTTGTAAAAATTGAGATACAAGAGCGCCACAAATAGCTCGTGCTGTTTAGTATCGCCATCTTGTGGCCGCTAAATTACTTTACCGCGGATCAGCTTATGACATGAAGTAACTCCTTTTTCTCTCAGAGCTTATTTTTACAATTGCTTGCAGTTTAAAAGTGAGTCGGGTTTTGTAACCTTGTTCTTCAGCTATCTTCAGTTGTATATTTTAAGAGTTAAACAACACCAGCGGCTCATATGAGCTCGAAGAGAGGAAAGGTTAAACGCACCAAAAATGTGCGTAATTTGGATTTGGACGATGCGCCTTCAATAGCGCAGTCAATAATCGAGAAAAATCATCCAAATATTATACCTGCTGGGCGACAGTTAGACAGGACACCTCCATGTAAGATTGAACGAGTCACAATACACCAGCTCAGCAAACCAGACGCTTCTCCAACAACAGCAGAACAAGCGATCAAAGATGAGCCACGTGCTCAGGTAAACAAACAAACACATACAACCGTGTTTCAGCAGTATTTTACTTATAAAATGTGTAAAAATGACTTTGACGATGAAAATAGCATGTTACTTTCTAATTTAGATGTCATATTTCCGTGTGTTTCTAGTATTATCCAATTTTAAAGCAGGACAATTTTGGCCATTATTTCTAAATGAGCAAATAATAGGCTACTTTAAGAAAATTAACCATGTTTGGCTACACTAAATTAAGGGTTTTGTTGTAAACGATTATTGGAAGCATAATCACTCAGTCAAAAAAAAAAAAAAAAAAGTTTTAGTAACGGTTTGGATAAATCTTGTTTTATTTTCTCACTATGTGTATAAATATTTACATCCCATGCCTTGACCCACACTATGAACAAATCTGTAAGCATTATTGTCTCCATTTAAAAAAAAAAAAAAAAAAAAAAAAAAAAAAAAAAAAAAAAATATATATATATATATATATATATATATATATATATATATATATATATATATATCATTTTTGTCATTAGAATGATGAAATTTCCTTAAAGCTACCACAGTAAAGCGCAAATAAATTTGAATATTTAAATATAATGAATATTACCGAATATTTACATATTGCATGCATAAATGTTTATTTTAAGCTAAAACTTTTTTTCCATAGACACTTGTAAATGCTAGAATAAAATATCTCTCATCCTTACTCAATGTTAAATGTACTTATATAAATATACAGGTATTGTTTTTTGCCTAAGATAAAACAAAGCAATAGTCATAATCCTAATTTTCTCATACAGAATCATTTATACATAGGTTTCTCAATGATTTTATTCTTCCCAAGGAAATTGCTAAACCTATTTCTCAGAATGGATCAGGTGAAGAGCAAGATGAGGGGAAGTCCATCAGGAGGTCTAGTTCAATAGTTGCATCAGGTGATTTCACATGATCACTGACACAACAAGTTACAGAATTTCTTTCTATACCTCTATATTCCTTAATATTAGTTTTACACTGCTTACACTCACTGGCTCTTATGGATTACTGCTTTATTCCTTTAACATTCACTTTCATGGATGTCCAGCAACAACCGGAAATGCTGACCCCGAAAGCTTCATCCAGGGAATGCAGGGATATCAATGGACGGACACAGACCTGGAGTTTATCTATGAGACCAAAAGGAAAAACCAAGTTCAACAGGCGCAGGTCATTATTTTTTTTATTATGTTAGATTACGTTTAGAGAATGGTAATTTAAATCCTGGCGATTTGTGTTTTTGGACATGCTTAGGAGAACAGTGCAAACCACCATTGAAAAAGCCTACCATTTTATAGTAATAATTTTGGAAACCTCTTTTAGTAACTCAGAATAAAATGGACTAATGTGTTGTGGATGCCTTTATAAACTCTATTTGTCTAAGAATTTACTAGGGTTTTAGGAATTACCAAGGCTGTACGATATTAGAAAAAATTAACATTGTGATTGCTTGACATTGTTTTTCTGCAAAATATTTTGTGATCTGATTATAGTTTTGTTTCATGACATATAACTCTATTTGGAAATAATTAATTATTTTTCATTTTCAGTTCATGATTGTGATATTGTAGGGGAGTGAATTGTTCTAGTACCCTTAAGGTACGCTTAAAACCTTACATAATCACAGGTCTTTAAAAATGTTCAAACTATTAAAGTTAAACTTTATTGGAACATTGTTTTCTGGTTAGTTAAACTGCCAACTTAGCATTGCAGATCCTATGATGTGACTTGCAGATTCACATTTACGATTTGCATTTGACATCAATGCTGAAACGATATATTGTGCATCCCTATTGATTATGGATGTAGAGGGATTGAATCAAATAAATCAATGAATGAAATTATCCACAATTGACATTGGATTTCCGTATGATTTTCTTCTTTATTTGTAGTGTGTGTTCTTAGTTTATTGCAAGTCAGTGTACTGTATGATACAATAGACCTATAAAAATCAATAGGATTCAGGTTCCCATGTCTCGAATTTCCAGAATGCATTGCACTGTATCAACACATCCCCATTCTCTATTATTTTCCACATGAAGATTTTTGAAATCTGGTCACAGTATACACTCACGGACCACTTTATTAGGTACACCTGTCCAACTCATCGCAAACGCAATTTTGCAGCAACTCGATGCATTTAGGCATGTAGACATGGTCAAGACGATCTGCTGCAGTTTAAACCGAGCATCAGAATGTGGAAGAAAGGTGAACATGGCATGGTTGTTGGTGCCAGACGGGCTGGTCTGAGTATTTTAGAAACTGCTGATCTACTGGGATATTCACGCACAACCATCTCTAGGGTTTACAGATAATGGTCTGAAAAAGAGAAAATATCCAGTGAGCGGCAGTTCTGTGGGCCTAAATGCCTTGTTGATGCCAGAGGAGGTCGAGCTGATAGAAAGGCCAAAGAAACTCAAATAACCCCTCATTACAACCGAGGTATGCAGAAGAGCATCTCTGAACACACCACACATCAAACCTTGAGGTGGATGGGCTACAGCAGCAGAAGACCACACCGGGTGCCACTCCTGTCAGCTAAAAACAGGAAACTGAGGCTACAATTTACACAAGCTCACCAAAATTGGACAATGGAAGATTGGAAAAACGTTGCCTGGTCTAATGAGTCTCGATTTCTGCTGCAACATTTGGATGGTAGGGCTAGTACCTTGTTGATCTATGCCACGTAGGATTAAGGCAGTTCTAAAGGTAAACGGGGGTCCAACCCGGTACTAGTAAGGTGTACCTAACGAAGTGGCCGGTGAGTATATATAATACATATACAGAAATAGTAGGAGTGGTATTATGCTATTTTAACACATTTCTCTTTTTCTCATTTATTCTTGATACGTGTGTTAATTATTTTTCCTCTTCTGATAAATCAATTAAGCCATCTCATCTCAATCTGGTTTACAGCAAGAGTTAAGCGAAGTCCAGAAATCCCTAAAGAGAATGAGGCAAATGCGGGACTTGGCCATTGCTGCTCATGTCAAAATACAAACAGAGCTCTCTAAGGTACGCAGACGGTGCATTTGAAGAGATTTTTATAATGGGATCTGAACCATGAGCTCAGCACTTGTGTTTCAGGTGCCGTCGTGTGATCGGATGCAGCAGATTTCCAATAAAATACTTCTGAGGTCCCAGAACTCCGGTCAGCTGGAAGGACTTGATTTTAAAGCTCGACTTGCTCAGCTGAAGTACGCTGATGTGATCTGCACTATAGCCGAGGAGAAGACAGAGGTCAGCAAACTCAAGACAGAACTGGAAAAGGCACAAGCAATGAGGTACAGTATTAACCCAACAGTTTGTATGTTGTGAAAGAGTTAGGGAAATGAATTTGATTAAATATCAAGTTTTAGGATCTAGGGGGAAGGTGAATCCAGCCTCTTTCAACCCCCAAGGCTCTGCACTGGTTGTGGAAATTAAAAATTCACTCAAAACAAGTGAATACGATTGGTTGAGATTGGCAATGAATATTTGGAAAGGATACTAAGAGCCACAGAAAAAAGCTAAAATTTTTCTTTTAAGAATTCTTTGAATTGTAGTCGAGTTTACACACATAAGACTTGCTAGCATGATGCTAGGATGTTGCGCAGTGCCTGACAACATGTTTTAGCAAGCATGTTGAGTCTTCTAATCCTGTGCATGTTTATAGTATTTTTTTGTCTATCATAAGTTAGCTCTGTTGCTAATTTGCAAGTTACCCACCTCTTAGCTCACTAAGCTAAATTTGTTGTAGTAGATTTAGATAAAATACATCTGTTTGGATACATTTACAAAACAAACATGGACAAAAATCTGAACGGAAAGTTTTGCTTAGAAGTGACAATGTTGTTGCAGAAATCCATGAAACAGCTAAAGCCCCTGTCAGATCACACGATTTCAGCACGATTTCCTTAACGTAAGGTGTCATAAGTATTTGTAAACGACAAATGGGCGTCGCGACACTATTCAATCGTTTCTTGTATAATGTGGCATAGCTCACGACACCATCGCAGAAAGTCTAGCATGTTTAATTTTTTTCTCGTTCTTCTTGACTAGTTCCCTCATGTGGGTGACACTGTTCAATAGGGGCACATAATTTCTTGGTTATCTCAGCTGATTCTGCCGGTAATGCGCCGGTCAGATGATCAAAAAATAGGCTACATATTTACTTACGTTGTGGGTCAAGGCTTCTTGGAAACTGTGAATATTGAATTTAAATTTTATTTAGGCTAGATTATCATTTTATTTAACAAACAATCTCATGGCAGCTCGTGTTTTTGCGCTAAAGCATATAGCGGACTTGTTTTGAAGCACTTCATCTTAAAGATTTTTTTGTTATTCTTTTTTTATCTAGTAGTTAACTGACCAACAAAAATACATTAAAATTAAGACACAACTTATAGCAAACGAAATTCGTTTCAAGAGTTGTTTGATATTGTTACCAAGAAAAATATACAAATTATATTTTTGCTTGTGCCCTCCACAACTCAACAGTGCGGTGATGATTTGTTCCACTCCGTGGAAAATAAGGATTTAGTAATGCTTCACAGCTGCTGATGTGCTTTCATTTTCTCAGTATAATTCACGGCATGCTCAGGAAAATATACATTTAGATTTAAAAGAAAAAATCTTAATATTAAAACGGAATCAAGTTTGATCCTATCAATGTCAATGTAGCCAAGTTGCCAGCAAGCATCAGTGTTTATTGAGATTGAAATTAAATAAAAAAAAAAAAAATTAAGATAAGAAATAGTTTTAGCAACACTTGTGACTGCTTTGGGAAATAACGCTCATCGTAGATGTCACAGGGTGACTGATCGTGAAGGAATGTGTAGTCTGGCTCATTTGTTACCCATGACAAGTCAAGATTTTATCAAGAAAAAAAATAGCATAATCTGACATTGTGACTTTCGTAACTGACAATAAAAGTCGTGTGATCTGACCGGGGCTTAAAACAGCTTTCTGCATTCAGGGCCAGTAGGTGGCGATGTCATTTTTTTTGTTTATGAAACTTATGACTATAGACTGAAGAATTAATACAAATGCAAATAGCGTCACTCATTTAACAATTTTTTATTTATTGTAATTTTCATTTAGAGTTTTAAGTCTTTTAGTGGATAACAGTGAGAAATATATGCTCAATATTTTGTTTGTAGAGAAAAGGAGGAGCAACTCACAAAGAACATCGACAGCTATAAGGAAAATATCAATCAAATCAAGGTGATTGCCAGTATGAGTGCATCCTTATATTAAATGGGCATTTGTTTAATTTATTGCACTTAAAATTATTATTTTTTCTGTAAAGGTGAATGTACATACACTGACTGCAGAAATAGCTGCTCTGGAATCCCAGCTGTCTGGTAAAGAGGTTAGTTGATCACTTTTTGCCACTTCTTACCTGACTTTACCCATAGCAATTTGAAGACATTCAAACAGAATAAGACTTGAGGCCCATTCACACTACAGATGATAACTACGAACTTGTAGTATTTATTAGCAACCATAAAAGTGAAGTCCACACCCCAATTATAATTTAAAGAATTCAGAACTATTTGTTTCCAGATGATGTAGGATTTAAAGCATTGGCAGCCAATAAGAAAACAAGAACAGCAGACAGAAATGGTTGGAGTCACATTAAAGTCATTTATTCTATCTTTATTTAATCAGGAAAAAAGGCAGCCTGTCAAAGGGGGATTTCACACTGGAGGAATAATTTCATATATCCCAATTGGCATACATACTGGCATATTTGTGTAAATGGGGAGGATTTCCATTCTAGGAATGTCATTTTGGTGAACTTAACTAGTTTGTATTTCAGAGTAGGTTGCAACCAAAAACATGGGCCAAGAAAAAATTTAGAGACTGGCCTGGAGGCTGATTCCTGTAACTGAATTCCTATAACTAAGTGGTGCAAAAGCCCTTATAAATTTGAAATAGCTTTTTAACATTTAAACTGACAGAACTGCAGCACACGTAGTTGTGGACATTAATATAGTTAATCTCACTGGTGTGAAAGAGCCTGTAATCTTTATCTGTCAACTATTGGTGAATGAAATATGCTTTTCATTCATGTAGGAGGCACCACAGCCAGCTAAACAACTGCAGAAAGTCAGAAAAGGCCTCCAAACCTCTGCTGCCTCTAATGCCACTAAAGCCCATCCAGCACCCAAACCTTCCACTTCTGTCCCAAAACCTTCTAGAGCTGCTTCTTCCACGAAACCTACTAGTGCCACTTCTGCAACGAAACCTCCCAGTACCGATTCTGCCACCAAACCTTCTAGTGGCGCTTCTGCCACAAAAACTTTCAGATCCACTTCTGCCCCCAAACTTTCCAATGCCACTTCTGCCTCCAAACCTTCCAGTGCCGTTTCTGCCCCCAAACCTTCCAGTGCCAAACTTTCCAGTGCTGCTTCTGCCCCTGAACCCTCTAAACTTTCCAGATCCCCCTCTGCCCTCAAATCTTCCAGCACCGCTTCTGCCCCTGAATCCTCCAAACCAACTAATGCCACTTCTGCACCCAAACCTTCCAGTGCTGCTTCTGCTGCCAATCTTTCCAAAACGTCCAGTGCTGCTTCTGCAGCCAAACCATCCAAATCTTCCAGAGCTGCTTCTGCCCCCAAACCATCCAAATCTTCCAGAGCTGCTTCTGCCCCCAAATCCTCCAAATATTCCAGAGCTGCTTCTGCCCCAAAAGCCTCCGAACCCTCAACTGTACCTAAACCCCCAAAATCCCTTGCAACCCCAAACCCATTCAAACCACCTGCTACCATGAAAGACTCCAAAACTCTCAAACCCACCACAGGCACAAGGGCTCCAGCGGATGATATTGCTGGTCTGCGCCGCTCTAAAAGAATTGCTTCTAAGAAAGAAAAGTGTTGAATTTGTTCAGAATCTTGTTCTTACTCTCATTTATGATGCCATTTTTGTCTTGAAATCATGTTTTTGGATCGGGAGGATTTACTTTTAAACTGTGAGGGAATTGTTTGGTGCCCTCTGCTGGACATTTAGGTATTAGCATTTATGGAGACTTCATAGTTGCTCTAAAATCAGATGAGATTTACAAAATGGACAACATGCATTTAGATGTTTTGCACTCTGTCTTTTTTCTTTACGCCATGCATTAAGAGTGCATTTTATTTTGGATTTAATAAATGTTTTTCAACTGTCTCTACATTTGTCTGGGCTGTATTGTAAAAGGCTATAGCTACTTCAGAAAACCTGAGAAACCCAACATTGTAAGCAGCTCTTATATATACTTTCTGCTCAGACTGCCAGTGCCTAATTGACCTAAACAACCCTGTGGCCAAATAAAATCCTGTTGGAAAACGCTGCTTAAAATGATAGCTGATGTGCTTTGGAAAATAATGTCTTCTAGTTGGTCAAAGCTGGTAGACGAGCAAAAAAACTGCTAAATCAACTGGTCAAGCCAGAGCAGAGGATTCAAGCTGATTCACCCCCCAAGCAAAGACTCCATAGGCCTACAAACTTTTAATTTAGCTACAGTGTGTAGGGTATAAAGCTTGTTTTAAACATTATTGTAACAGAATTAAACTGGAATTTCCAGCATGGTAGGTAGTTTAACTTACAAGGACTCTAAAGACTGCAACCTCTACATTAGCAGAAAAAGCCTAATGCAACATGTAACACAAAGAAGCACTGTAGAATCTTGCCAGAAAACTCAAACAGTATTCAGAAACCAAAATATGACACACTGGAATCTTGCTAGAGTACCCGAGCAATATCCTGAAACCCTAGCATCAACTATAATGTAGCTATAACAATCTAACAACACCAAAGTCCAGTACACAAAGTACACACCCAGCTAAAACCTTAACACACAAGAGTCTACACAGAAAACCCTAGCAACACCCACAAATCACACAGAATACCTTAGCAACAACCTATAGTCTAACCTAGAGGTGGGCAAACTTGGGCCTGGAGGGCTGGTGTTCTGCATAGTTTAGCTTCAACACTAATCAAACACACCTGAACATGCTAATCAGTGTCTTCAAGATCCCTAGAAATCTATAAGCAAGTGTGTTTGATTAGAGTTGGAGCTAAACTGTGCAGGACACTGGCCCTCCAGGACCGAATTTGCCCACCCCTGGTCTAACCAGAATATCCTACAATCTAGCAACACACTGAAGCCACCCTGTACACCCTAGCAATTCACTAGAAACTGCACAGACACCATAGCACAACCCTAGAAATAACACAGAACATCATAGCAACACCCTATATTCTAGCCAGAACACACTAGCAAGATCCAGAAACTACCCAGTACATACAAACAACAACCCACATCCTAGACTCTAGCAACAGCACCCTAGCAACACTCTATGGGCGTATTCACACTATGTACAGTTGCCTTGAACCTGGCCGAAGCATGCTTGTGCCCCCCTCCTGTCTTCCCCGACGGCCCACACTCACATTGCATTCAGCCTGAGCATTCTTACATCATCGATGATGCGCTGTTCAGTTTAAGAAGCACTCTCACTCAGCACAGAGGAGATTTTGTTACTTTTAGTTGTTTGGCATGCAGTGACACACAGTCAAATATTTCGCCAAACAGATCAGTCACTTTTGACGCTCATAAACAATCATAAAGTCCTCATGCTGCAGGAATTAGGAGGTTTGCTAATGGTGCAGCTATCGTACAGTGAGGGGTTTGTGTCTTTAATAATCTATGACAGTGTGCGTTCATTGAACAGTAAGAATGATTAATAAATCCATATGAAACAGTCCCCTAAAAGTCACGTCTAGTCTTCAGTTTCGGGCTCAGGCGCACTTTGCACTCACACAACAGAGGCCAAGTGAACAGCGCTCTGGCACACCTCTTTTAACAGGGCCAGGGCCAGCCAACTGAACCGCACTTGAGCCTGATTCAAAGCACTATAATATACAGGTAGCCACATGCTGGAAGCCACACCCTAAATTCTAGTTGGAAGATCCTAGTAACAACTGGCCTGCAGCAACACCCTGAATTCAGCAAAGTACATCTTTGCTACACACTAGAAATCATACAAGACACCATTGCAACACCAGAGAAACCACATAGAACACCTAAAAAGCACACAGTACAAAATAGTAACACCCTAGAATGTAGTCAGAACATTCTAGCAAGATCCTGTTGTCACCTACTATAAGTTAACAGCAATGGACACCCAACAAAGGGGTGCTTAAACTTTGAATCCCCTGTCCTAGAATCTTGCCAGAACACTACAGTAACACTCTAGACCAGGAGTGTCCAAACTCAGTCCTGGAGGGCCGGTGTTCTGGAGAGTTTGGCTGTTTCTCAATTCCAAGAACGCAGAGAACGGACTTGCGTTCTTGTGGAGACCGGTCTTGCCAGGTGTCCTTGGAAGAACGAACTATGGAGACCATGAGAACAGAGAACGCGTCCTGTGAGGAATGAGATGCTGCATTCTTCCTGATGGTCATTTGACCTTCACGCGTTTTAAATGGATTATTATTTAAACATTACAGCATTCATACAACAATTTATTGTTTTTCCCATTTTCAAAATATATACTCTGCATAAAAAATATTATAAATATACGTTGCACAATATAAATAAAACAGATTTTAATAAGAATTTCAGCAAACAAACACTCTTAATATGTTTATTCCTTTATTAGGATGTCCATGGTAATGTTTATATTCACCGTTTCATTTAGAGAAACTCCTGAGGTAAATAAGTGATATCTCTGAACTTTAATAATAAATCTAAATAAAATGCTGCACTTCCCACCTCCAGTCGCAATGACTTCTGGGACTTCTAGAGCGAGATTGGTGCTCAAGTCTGCATTGGTGCGTCCTCGATATCAAGAACACATTCGCGAAGTTTCGTGCGTCCTCCATACTTGCGGTCTTGAGTATTGGAACTGAACTTTGGCAGCTGATGATGACGTTACGCGAGAACACGAGGACACAAGACCGCTGAAGAACGCATATTGAGAAACAGCCTGTAACTCCAACCCTAATCAAACACACCTGAACAAGCTAATCAAGCTCTTACTAGATATACTAGAAACTTCCTGGCAGGTGTGTTGAAGCAAGTTGGAGTTAAACTCAGCACGACACCGGCCTCAGCAGGACAGAGTTTGGACACCCCTGCTCTAGACTCTATCAGCAACTGAAAGCACCCAATCGAGGCTAGCAACACTAAATCCATTAGAAAAAAACACACTAAAACCACCATTCCGCTTCTATTATAAAATGTGACTTAGCCACCAACATGATTGATCTGCTTTTTTCTCTTAGCAATGCAAGTTTGACTCTGTGTGACTTGCAAAGCAATTAAATTTACAAATTCATTTCACTAAAATGTTTAATCAACTGAAAGCCCTTAAATGTGTTGTGAAAGTGGTTGGCAAAGCTGGTGAAATCCAAACTTGTCTTGACTCTGAAACTGAAGTACAATCAGAAAGAGTTGAGGGTCTGGAAGACATTAACATTGAGAAAACCTAAACAAAATTTCCAAAATCAACTTTTTTTTGAAAGTGTACCCTGCTTCAACACCGATTCGACCTGATCCAGCAGAAATCTGTTGATGTAAGCCTGAGGGAAGTTGTTCCCTGTCGAACGATATGTTAACCACATTTGGACTCTCTCACAGTCTCTCATCCACCGTTTCCAATCCAACAATAACGGGTGACTCTGGTTGAGTCAGCAAAGAGATAATGAGCTTCCTCTACAGACCTTCCATGTTCCAACCAGCTAGGTCCAGATAATATTAGCTCTGGGGGCCCCAAAAGTGTGTGGGTCCTTAGAATTGACCTAACTCAGTACAGTGCCCCTGAGACCCAGTATGATACCTTAAAAGATTTAATAATCATTGTATGTGCAATTTAAATTGACACTGTGGAAGGCACTGAGCCGAAACGTTTGTGTCTTTGAATCACCCGAAGAATGTAAAAATAAAAACAGCACGAAGCAATTACTTGAGTGCGAATCATTACCTTTTTGAATAATAGTATTGACTAGATTAACGCACCAAAAAAGTTTCTTTAAAAACCGAAAGTGCGCAGGGCAAACTTCATTACTATGTGCAATTTAAATACTTATTACTCTCACTCATTCGCCGTCAATCCTGTGTCGTAATTGTCATTGTCTCACTTGTTTAACATAATTTACAATGTATAAGTATACTTATAATAAGTCACAATAAACTTCATATGATATACGATGATGTGGATCCTTAACCTGCTCAGAGCTGAACTGGTGATCAATTTTAGTTGAACTGATTGACCATTGAGATTCTCCACATTATCTTTTCCTCTCCTACATTTGTCTTTTGTGGACGACCAGGGTTTTGGGGGGACTTGAAAAAATGACATTGTAAAGACGCTATATATTTAAAAAATGACAGCTTTAGAGTGACCAACTTCCCTTGCTGTTTCAGTTAATTTAGAATGGTCCACCATCTAGCAAGGTCAGTGAAAATTAGAACGTTTGGCTGCCAGTTAAAATAGGGTTTATCGGATAATTAAAGAAATTACCATCAGGTAGCAGATTAACACAGATAATTGGGAAGAACTATAAAGCATCCTTCTATTTTTTTATTTTATTAATTTTAGGTAAGAATCTCATTTAAGCATATGTCTACTGTGCATCATAACTCAAGAGATATGCTTAAAAACAGCTCTTTTGCATCAGCGCCAATAGCCTAGTGGTTTCTCACAGTGACCAAAGTTCAATTCTCAGCTTGATATATTTTGCCGATCCTTCCTCTCTATCTCTCTGCTCTATACAAATTTTTTTGTCTCTACTGTCCTATCCATTTAACATGTGACCCCACCCCCGGCAAAAAATAAGAAGTTACAATGTAAACTTATCGGCGTGGTGTGGCGTGTCCCAGCCTTATGTTGCCTCTCGTTGGGCTCAAATCGGAGACAGTTTGCCTGATTCAGTACGTACAGTAAAATCAGTGTTGACCATTTGTGAATTAGAGCACCTGATTGGCTGTTCAGCTACAAATCAGAGTGTGAGAACAATATCTGACAAAACTATGTAAAAGACACAAGTCAAGAGGGATCACAAAGAAGCTAGTAAATTATATGGATCACGATATCAGACATATATTTGTATGAGCAAATCTCTCTGAGGACTACTGTGAAAATGCTGCTTTGTTTATGGTTTGAATGTGTGCAGCATAATATCTGGTTTCTCTTTGTGGAATAACGATACACTCTACTGCCCCCTTCAGGTGTGGAAAGACAAAAATGTTTCTGTCGGCTGTCATCCACTTGGTGTTCACATGTAGATTTTTGTTCCAAACGGCACCACACGCAGCTTACATCAGGCAACAACACAGTCAGTTTTTGTTGTTGCTTTTACGTCATCTTGGTGTATTTTGAGCTTTAAACTTTATAGTCTGCCTCTTTTAGACAGACAGTCTTTACATAATAGACGTCCAAGATAGGGTGGCTAAATATTTGAGGGAATGATGCCTGCAGAAGCTGCCCAGCTGTACCAACAAGCTGTTTCCCATGTTCCGACCCATCAAAGGTCTTTATAGAGAGACAGGAGAGTAGGAACACAAACTGGCATTAAATCACATCACATCACATTGCTAGGTGTCCTTCTGGCTCAGTCAAAAGCAAACTCACATGTGACCTCATGGCTGAGATGGAAAGACTTCTTGCTTGTTTTGCTTTCACGAGCGCAGCCATATGCTGTTCACTCTCTGGTTTCATTAATGGAACATTCAGACGAACACAGTTAAAAGGAGAATTTATGGGCTTTAGATGTTTTGGGATCAATCTGGGGTTTATTGTCATAGCATTGAAGCCATACGTTTTTGAATGTCTGAAATTTGCACAGAATACTGTTTCACATATTGTATGACAGTAAAAGATTGATTTTTTTTTTTTGCATCTTATTGCACATGAATGTACAAAAGCAGGCTTTTTGTTGTTGTTGAGCATCCTTTGTAAATGAGTCTTAAACCCCCTCTTTCAGTTTAAGTTTACCTCAGAATTTAAAAAACAAAATGCTTCATAATGGGCGTGGAGCGCTGCGAGCAGAGGGAGAAGTAGGCGTGGCCAGTAGAGCAGGGAAAAAAGGGGAGCGAAGCGAACGACTGTCAGTTGGCTTACAACACAAGACACAAATCGTGAGGGGAGACCCATGATTTTATCGATTCCAAAGTTAAAATGCAAACAAAAAAACAGTAATTTAATGCGCTGCTACATATGTTATTCATAATTTCATATACACATAACCACAATTTGTTATATCATTATAAAGATAACCATGTAAACACTATAAATGAGGTGGACTTATCTCATCCTGAATACCTGGGTCTGAATGCAGACACAGTGGATAGCAATACAGCAGGTCTCTTGTCCTATCTATTCCAATCATAAGCCCTGGCGGTAATCCAGAGAAATTTAAACATAAGCCAACATGGCAGCATGGATATAGGAGATGTGTCTGAATGGTAACTAACTCCACTGATAAAAGACAAAGTCTGACATGCTCAAATTCTTATTCAGCTCCCCTGACAAAAGTGCTTTACTTCGCTGTATCGTTATACCAGACAGCATTGTGGGGAAAAACATGAAACAAACCCTGTGGCTCATGGAAACAAACACATGCGACCCTTCATAAATGGCTAAATGCCGTGCATGGATGCGGTATCACAGCTTGGCAGGTCTGCCTTGCCTTCGAAAAGCACGTGCTCATGAATAATTAAGAAGCAGGGTCTTCTCATAGGATAAGAAAACTCAGCTATGAATAATAATGAGGACCTGACACATCATCACTGAACAGGCAGACGAGCGCTACGTCACCGTTTTTTTTTTTTTTGATCCCACCCCAAAAATTATTTTAAACCCAGAAGATGAAATTAGCTGACAAAAGCTCAAAATTATCCAGATTTCCCCACAATTAAAGCTAACATTGGCTAACATTGTCTTAACTGATGCTCAACATACACAAATCTGTTAAAATCTCAAAAAAAAAAAAGTTCTTGAGGGTTTCTTAAACCTTAAATAAACACAAAATGTTCAGATCGGTGTCAAATCCGAGTTTAACTCTGGAAAAAGTCTTGTCTGTTTGTGCCAGTGTGCCAATAATGTTAATGAAATGACAACATACAACCAGAAAAATCACAATTTTTTTTAATCGAATATTTTTTGTAGTTTTAACAATCTGCATTTAATCTATTTATTATGCATTACTTTTCCTACCTTATTCAATTTATACACGATTGCTAATTTTAGACCTTGAAAATCTTAAAGCAGTTTTTTTAATAGATGTTTTTGATTTTATTATTTACTGTTTACTTGTAAGCTACATGTTAGGGATGGGGAGCTGACTCCAAAAGAGTCGATTCCTCGACTCTCAATGGACCTAGTACCGGAATCAACTCCCAGAGTCGAGTCTGTTTTTCAAAATCCTTCTGAGTGAAGCAGTTACATGCTACAGTTATAATGCTCATTCTCGAGCACGTTAAACACCGAAGGCGCCCAAATTTCACAACCACGAGCATTCTAGGCTATTATAATAGTGCATCACAGAATGAAGTTTCAAACTCCTATTAAGCATGTACACCTTTTGCATTTTGGTTTTAAAGTATTTTGGTTTGAATCTGCCTGTGATGTCAAGTTTGCTGTGTTATAAAATAAATGCATTTATATGTGTGAATTTGGAGCGGATCAGATAGTATTTGCAGATTGGCGTCTTTAACGATGCAGGTAAAATTACGATGTTATGTTAGGCTACTGGCTACTGCTATAAGCCTATGCTCAAGTAATTTTTTATTTAACCTTACCTATTAATTTCATGAATAAACAATTAAACAAAACACTAATCATAATGACAAGTTGCCAAGATTTATTTATTGTCACAAAATCTGACAATACATGTGATCGTTGATTTGTTTTGGCCCTGAACGCACTTAATTTCATCTCTAATTCATTCTTCTGTTTTTTTGTAAATGACTACAAGACAATACAAATTATACCAAAGGAAATTTGTTTCCAGAAGAGGATTTTTAAATAAAAATATAGCCAAGGCTAAGTCTTCAAGAACAAGTCTGACTCACTACTTCCGATGTATGTCGTCCCATTAACGCACCTTTATTGAATTACAATAATGAATAAATTGCACAGAACAAACATAAGTTTATTGTATGAATTATTTAAGTTAAATATTTTCATGTATGATGTTTAATATATAATTGTTTATTAAATCAAGTGGAAAATCTAGCTATTTTGTTTATTAATCGGTTGGAGCATCAAAAAAAGAAAAAAAAAGAAATGAACAACTGCAGATTTGGGACGTGCCTTGCGTGACTGTCCACTACACCAGATTATTTAGTTTACTCAGTACTTTGTATTCAAGTATCAAACATTTATATTAAGAAGATATTTAGACTATTTAATATATTTTTTGAAATGTTGTTCGGGCTCAACTGAGATGTTTTTTTTCTTTGTTAATGAATTGGTAATCATCTTTCCATTAAACATTTTGATAATAAATTGGATGTTTTAACTATCCCCAAGATTGCAACGTAATTTTCTAAATGATCTAAACTAGACAATTAAAATATGCTGTAAAAAAAGTGTAGGTTGATAATTTTTTTTTGACTGCAGATGATTTACTGCTGGTTTTGTCTGACCAGAAAGCTGCAATAGACGCAGTAGGATTGTGTAAAGCGCAATATAACACATTATGTTTAATACTTGCTCTATTTTAAGTGAATGTAAATGGAGTCGATTCCACCGACTCCAAAATTAGGAGTCGCGAATCTGAGTCGACTCCAAAAAAACAGGAACCGAATACCCCTATGTTAGTTAAGCTTGCATATTTTGGTTTATGCGAGTAATATTTAAAGGTCGCATTTAAAGTTTTTATTATTCTATGTTAAATATGGTGGCAATTAATTATACGTATATAATTATACTGTATTTATTTTTACTCTAAGCACTGTACATTCTGGCACAAGGAATTGTGGGAAACATCCGATTCACCGTTTCCACCAGGTTTTTGCCTTCACTTCATCACTTGCCCGGATGGGTTTCACATTATCCTTGTATTGAACCTGAGAAATATCTGATCAAACAAACATATTCCTGAAACATAGCTAGCATTGAGCTGAATGACCTTGTGTTTGCTTTTTATTCTGGTAATTTTACCTCACTTGTCGATTGAACATGGAACTATTTGCCTCAGAGACAAAAAGAAATAAATGTAGGAACAACCACGTCCTTTCATATCTTAAACACTCTGCAATCGTACTTCCATTTATCAGGCCAAGCTAGTTCAGGGTGCTGCTAGCATGCTAGGAACTCGTGAAAGCCTATTATTATAATGATAAATGCGTTGAGCTGGAAGCCACATGTGTTGGTGTAAGAGATTAGCTTCTGTTTTCCTAGCATTAGCGGTGAGTCCTCAGACAAGGTCAGCGCAGGAGAGATCGTAGGCCCTCGGAAAGCTAGCCGTCCTCCTGTCCATTGGATACCATGGGTCTCATTTAAAATCCATCGCACAGTTAAAACTAACTGCTTTATTATGGAGGTGACTAGCTCAGGGTCAGTCCGTGATTAATCAGGCAGGAACTGTGATTTTACTTCCAGCCCAAATAAAGCATGTTCATTTGTTTTGGCTAGCGAGACAAATAGATGCGTGTATTAGTACGACCCTGACTGCTTCTGCTTTGATCTCGCACACTGATCCTTTAATTGTAGTCTTTGTGCTCAAAGATTTCCAAGGAATCCAAACCAATGTTTTTCACTGAACTGCACTTTCCATTGCTGCCACTAGAGGTCAGTGTGACGCCACATGCCACCTGTGTAAACTTTTCATCAGTCAGGGAAAGTTTAGCCAGTTAGCACAAACCTGTTATAACATCAGGAACATGTTGTAAGCAACATTTTTGTAAATATTTTGTTATATTACTGTAGATATTTTATCAGTGCATGGTTTGTTTTCTTGGCCCTTATAAATGTAAAATGAGACGTTTTTTAACTGTCAAACCCATCACAAGAGACTACATAGAACTGTAGCCCTTAGACTGTGAAAAATATCTATTATTAGCTGACATAAAGGTCTGTCTTAAATCTTTTAGAGCATTCCAAATACAAATTCTATGTATTTTTATTGTTAAGTTTTAGCGAGAAACAAATTGTGAATATTGTCTTATTTTACAAGTGTGTGTGATTAGATTTATCTGCTTGTTAAGTCGTGACGTATCGGTGATGTATAGAATACTGTTTACGGGTCCAAGCCGAAAAAATACTGTTAAGAAAATATTCGTTTATTACCACTTTTTAGTCCTATCACACAATAAGGTGAATTTTATATAAAATAATGGTGTGCACAACAGTCTCTGGGCTTGTCGCAACACAAATACCAAAATGTTAACAATTTCTAAAAAAATTATCACTTTCTGGCCATCGGATATTAGGCATGGATGTATATATTGCGATCGTGATTTTCAAAAGTGTTACTTTGCTTTGTAAACATTTATTATAAACATTTTATGAGTCTCCCCCGGAAACGTCCCACTTAACAAGTTGATAGAGCTCCTAAATATGTAAATTAGAGATACTTTCATCTGTCTGAGGCCTGTAAAGCTGCAGTCACACTGCACTTTTCTCCCCGTAGACTTCCATTCATACGTACGCGAATGTGTCGGACCGGAAATGCAAGGTCGTGCAAGTCTCGCAACTCTGACCTGCGAAATCGCATCACTTGACTGCATGAGACCAATTGAGGAATAAAAACATGACCTCTCTGGACAGAAATTTTAAATATGGACCGATCGCTAGTTTTTTTTAAATGTCTAATCATCTTGTTTAATCCTGCCCCTTTTCGCAGCGCCGTACGACAGAATTTTGCGCACACAAACTCTAGTGTGACTGCGGCATAATTCTCTTGTAATGATTGGGGTTGAATTCAGATTATGATATTAATAGCTTGCTGTTTTGGCTATTTACTGCCATTTTATTGCATTTACATAAACTATATCAGTGAAACCCATGATTTTAAAAAGTGTCTTTTTACAAGCGGCTAAATAGGTCTACAGAGATTGTCAGGGGAAATAAGTCATCACACTAAATAGGCAAACTCGTTTACTGCTACAGAGGCTCGTTATGTTTCTAATTGCGCTCTAGCAAACTGTTATTACGCACACTTTCCAGCTTGTAGATTTTAAATGAAGAGTTGTTGGAGGATTATTGGTTGTGTCATTGAAGTTACGTGATTGTGACTTTGTTTAGATTACGTTTAGCTTTTTGCTACTGGTAATTGTATGTAGGCTTCACAATTCATTACAGTTCTGTTCATTTGGAACGAATGTTGTTATAAACAAAATCTTTAAGAACAACCCAGTCTCACAGAAAAATGTGACTTTTTTTTTTTTTTTTTCTCTCGAGGTGATGTTATGTGTTGTGTTTTTGTTTAGCCTTTCCTGTTTCCTGTAATTACATTGCTTGCCTTACAGGAGTGCCTTATTTATTTCCATAATTTTTGGTTAATTGATTCATTCCCACACTTATTTATTCTCTCTGATTTTGCCTGGTTTGTATGTAAGAACGTTGTCTTTCTCACTTCCATGTCTGGTATTTGTTCTTTAGTAGTTTGGTGGTTGTTTGCTTAGTCCACAGGTGTCAAAGTCAGTTCCTTGAGGGCTACAGCTCTGCACAGTTTAGTTCCAACCCTAATTAAAAACACCTGATCCAACTAATTGAGTCCTTTAGGCTTGTTTGAAACCTACAGGTAAGTGTGTTGGAGCAGGGTTGGAACTAAACTGTGCAAGGCTGTGGCCCTCCAGGAACTGACTTTGACACCCCTGGCTAGTCTTCTCTATAACCAACCCACTACAGCTGCTATTTTTTTTTTCAAGGCCCACTCCTAACCATAACCATTTTACAGAAATGCATGAAATGGTAAATTTATAATAATTTGGCAAATCTAAATAGCAAGAGTACTTGTTAGTGGTATATATATTTGATTTGTTTATTACGCTTAAAGTGATAGTTCACCCAAAAATAAAACCTGTCATCATTTACTCTTCACTTGTTCAAAAACTATTTGAGATTCTTTCTTCTGCTTAACACGAAAGAAAATAATTTGGTAAATGATGATTTATGACCCGCACTAATTCTTTAGTAAGTTTTTCCTATTGTGGAAGTCAGTGGGTGCCATCAACCATGGAACCTCACCTGAGATTTTACTTAGGCTCTGTCCGCATGAACACAGGTATTTTCAAAACCGCACATTTTTCTGTTTGGTTTGGTTGTTTGTCCACAAGAAAATGTAGTATCATGTGACTGAAACGAAAACTTTCTGAAAACTCGGGCCAAGGTGAAGATTTTCCAAAATTCCAGGTACAGTATGGTCATGTGGACAATACCAGAGTTTTTACCTCATGACGTCAGTGTGCGTGCTGTTTTCTGTCTGATTGGCGGACACGGCTGGGTTTACACTAAATGCAAGTGATGCAAATTCTGTACATTTGTGCCAAGCACATCGCATATTCTGTGTCATTCGCACCATGGGATGGTAATTCGCCTTTTGTTCACTTTTGCATTGACTTGTAGGCAATTTACTTGCGAAAGTACATAATTCCCCATTAGGTGTGAATCCAGCATAAAGTGACATTACCACCGCCTGTTGGTTTGGCATTCCTTGCCAAATTCCTTGCATGCATCACAGAGCGTTTATGCGTTTTCATGTGAACAGAGATTTATTTTTAAAATGAAATCTAGGAAAACTCCGTTTATAAAAATCCTCCTTGTACGTGTGGACATTGCCTAAAAGAAGTACAAGGAAAAGAACATAGTGGAAAAGACCCAAACAGTGAGCCATACCAAACCGAACCGCGCTGTACCATGCAGTGGAAAAGTCCTTAAGTCCTTCATTTGTTCAGATCTTTGCCATGAATAAATGTGTCAGATCTGTACTCACTGCATTGAGCTGCAATGCCCAGGCAGAGACAGTCCCTTCATACCACCGCAAAAGCTTGCCAGTCTCCCCATGTTTGTTGGTTTGGTTTGGAGACAAATCTACTGCATGGTCATCTCCCAAAGCCAAGAAAAATCTCATAAAAGTGTATTAGAGGGACGAAGGGGCTTAGCTTCAGAATGTGGCAGCAGTGGCGTGAAGTCTGGCCAGGCGGTGTGAAGCACGCATAGCTGGTTCTACAAGTAAGCGAAGTGTGAAACCAGCCATGCAGATTGCCCTGCCAGCCCTGAAACCATCCCAAAAATCTAAGCCCTGTTTTTGGGAGGCTGTCTGACAGCATTATTTGATGGTTTTCTACAGTCTTCCCAAATCTCAGCAATATTCTGCTGGAAGGAATTGGGATCATTTTAGCCTCACTGAGGCCCTGTTTGCACTAAGGAAGCCACTGTAAAAACTAAATGTACTTTGTTAGCAGACATGTTAATACTGAGGTGAACAATCTATCTGTGCATGTTAATTCAGAGAATAAAGTTGGTTTTGGTTAACTTTAATCAAAATCTTATACTTCCACTTCCCAAAAATGAAAATGTCCTCATATTTACTCACCCTTAAATAATTCTAAACTTCTATGAATTTCTTTCTTCTGTTAAACACAAAACAAGATGTTTTAAAGAATTTGGGGGGGGGGGGGGGGGGGGGGGGGGTCATTGACTACCATGGAAATGAATGATTGTCTTTCACCATTCTTCAGTATATCTTCCTTTGTTCAACAGAAAAAAGAAACTCAAACAGGGTTGGAACAAGTGGATGTTGACATTTTTTGGGGGGTGAACAATTCCTTGAAGAAAGAATCTGTGAGGGTGTCAAAATAAAATCCTGTCCTTGGTTCAATATTCAGTTGGAAATATGTTACAATACTGAAAAAAGTTTGGCAGGAAAGTGGCTGTTTGAAGGCATTCAACCACAAGTGTTTATACTGTGAAAGCAATCCAGTCTAAATCATTTTCAACTTTGCGTACCTCTGGAAGTGTTTAAAAGTTGACACGCTCAGAACATTTCAAAACAATATCACAAAAGTGATCTGTACAACTTTTGCTTTTTATTCTGAACACACCGCATAGACTACAAACAGTAGCCAACTGTGGCATGTGTATGCTGTACGTCCCACACCAAGTTTTACAAACTAATTTCGAGAGGAGCACGTGATATGATTGATCGTGGCTGGTCTCTCATCTGTAATGATTATTAAGCCAATCAGATTATTCAAAACTCACTATAAATAGCCTGTTTAGGCTTTTACCCCCTTATCTTCACTTTTATAGCCTGTCTAGCATTACTCCCTTATCTTCATTTTTTAAAGAATCCCCCCTCGGACTCCCTTACATGCTCATTGACCAGGCGGGGGCCCTGGGCTCAATTATCTCCAAGCTCAGGGTTCTCTCCCGGGACAGCATGCCAATCCTGCTATTATTAAGCAATTTCTAACTGTGAAGTCTTGGGGAAAAAATGATCAAAAAGTGAAAATCGAAAGAGTGAGAACTTTGGAAATACAAATTGTAAACCAAAGCTGCATTCGGAAATTGCATTTGATCTTAAATAGATATTTGTTGTATAAATATGTAATAACTTCACAATTAGCAGCATTGCTAATTGTGTTCCCTATGTACTTGCTTTTTTCACTGGGCCCCCTCTGAAAAAGTCAAAAGTTTTGATTTGCATGAATTACCTTTCTTAAAGGTTGCTTTCAGAGTTCCTCACATTTGGGTCACCTTTAGTAAAGATTCATTCCTCTGCCTCATGGGTCTCATGCAGTAGGGTCTGACCTCATGGGAAAGTAAAATTTCCATTATATGCACACTTCAATGAGAATCTCATTGTAAGTAGTAGATCATATGGGTACCTTCTGGCTGTTTTACAATTACTGTGAATTCAGAGACACTTGTACGCCTGATTTATAACAGAGAAGTTAACAATATTGGATCGAGTGTAACTGAGGCCAGCTAGCGAAGTGCTATGCAGGTAAACCTCACTCCTCTGACCGCAAAAGGTGCTCTAGCAACAGATGCTAGAGGTCATGGTCTTTAACCTCCTTGTTAGAGCAACTGACTCCCATACATAGATTTGCCGGTTCGATCGCAGCTCAGCATGGGTTGGGTGCAGTTGGACCAGCGGGAGCTCGTCCGCGATGGGAGTAAGGTATAGGGGTGGTGAGTGTAACTGCGGCCAGCTAGCGAAGTGCTATACAGGTAAACCTCACTCCTCTGACCTCAAAAGGTGCTCTAGCAACAGACGCTAGAGGCCATGGTCTTTAACTTCATTGTTAGAGCAACCGACTCCCATGCAAATAATTGCCGATTCGATCACAGCTCAGCGCGTGTTGGTTGCAGTAGGATTGGTGGGGGCTCGTCCGGGATGGGAGTGAGGTTTAAGGGGGTGAGTGTAACGAAGGCCAACTAGTGAAGTGTTATGCAGGTTAACCTCACTCCTCTGACCTCAAAAGGTGCTTCAGCAACAGATGCTAGAGGCAATGGTGCAGTAGGACCAGTGGGTTAAACAACCATATTCACGGGAAGGCAGATTTGAATTTATCAGCTGATTGTTTGATCGTCAAAGGCTTGATGAGTTTTCCTAGTTTTGGACTATGTTCTCTTCATCACTGATGGACTGTCAAAATTCTGCATAGAAATTGTTTTACTGTAAGGAGGAGAAAGGTCTGGAATAACATGAGGGTGAATTTAATAACAGAATTAAAAGTTATATTGATCTGTCATTTAAAAAAAAAATGCAAACTAACTTAGGAACAGCACACAAAGTATTATGCTTTCTGCACATGCGCAGGTTTTATTTTCGCTTTCAATCACAATAGGCATTTATAGTGGAGATTGCAAGCCTGCAGGACATTTATTGCACTGGTATTTATATGACAGGAAACAATCTTACTGGTATGTCAACAAAAAGATCTGCTTTTCTCAAGATAAGGGCATAATGATGTCTGTTTTTATGCTGAATGAGTTATGAAGCTAGCACACCGGCTAACACATTTATTATGACATAGTCCATAGAGAGCATGTGAAATGATGTCCTTCACCATCACAAATAATATATTTCCTTAATACTATGCGTTAAAGGCACAGCAATTGCATTAAAATATGGTCAGACAATTTAACTGCTACATTTTTTTTTGTCTTAAAGGAAAAGTAGACTCGTAAGGGAATATTTCTTCACTGTTTACTCACACTCAGGTGGTTCTAAACATTTATGAATTTCTTTCTTCTGTTTAACAAAAAAAAAAGATATTATGAAGAATGTTGGAAAGCAACAGCCATTGACTTCCATACTAACAAAAAAATACTATGCAAGTCTGCTTTTCAAAATTCATAAAAATATATTTTTAAGAAACAGGTTTGGAACAAGTGGACGAGGGATAAATGATTGATTTTCATTTTTGGGTTTAATTATCCCTTTAATATGGCTTGAACTATTTATTTATATTCGATTTGTTCATCATATGGCTTCCAAAGAGTTATTATACAATTCATCTACACTCATCGGCCGCTCAACTGCTCGTTAACGCAAATTTCTAATCAGCCAATTAGATGGCAGCAACTCGATGCATTTAGACATGGCCAAGACGATCTGCTGCAGTTCAAATGGAGCATCAGAATGGGGAAGAAAGGTGATTTAAGTGACTTTGAATCTGGCATGGTTATTGTTGGCAGACAGGCTGGTCTGAGTATTTCAAAAACTGCTGATCTACTGGGATTTTCAAGCACAACCATCTCTAGGGTTCTGCTAGGAACAGAAAACTGAGGCTACAATTTGCAAAGGCTCACCAAAATTGTACAGTAGAAGATTGGAAAAACGTTGCCTAGTCTGATAAGTCTTAATTTCCGCTGCGAAATTCGGATGGTAGGGTGAGAATTTGGCATCAACAACATAAAAAGCATGGATCCATCCTGCCTTGTATCAGCGGTTCAGGCTGGCGGTGGTGGTGATATTTTCTTGGCACACTTTGGGCCCATTAGTACCAATAGAGCATTGTGTCAATGCCACAGCCTACCTGAGTATTGATGCTGGCCATGTCCATCTCTTTATGACAACAGTATACCCATCTTCTGATGGCTACTTCCAGCAGGATAATGCACCATGTCATAAAGCGCGAATCATCTCAGACTGGTTTCCTAAACATGACAATGAGTTTACTGTACTTAAATGGCCTCCACAGTCACCAGGTCTCAATCCAATAGAGCACCTTTGGGATGTGGTGGAACAGAAGATTCACATCATGGATGTGCAGCCGACAACTCAGCAGCAACTACGTGATGCTATCATGACAATATGGACCAAAATCTCTGAGGAATATTTCCAGTACTTTGTTGAATCTATGCCACAAAGGATTAAGGCAGTTCTGAAGGCAAAAGGTGGTCCAACCCGGTACTAGTAAGCTAACCAGTGAGTGTACTTTCATTGAGTAGAAAAAAGCAACACTGACAACCCTTCCCAACCAAAAAAAAAGTCTTAATTTTGTGTTTTTTAGGGAAGAAAGAAAATAATACAGGGTCGGAATAACTTGAGGGCGAGTAAATGATGACAAAACCTCCATTTTAGTTGAATTATCCCTTTAAATTGTAAGTAAATCATGTTGATTTATGTTTGTGAATTGGCTTGCCTGCATTTAAGGCCTAAACCCAAGGCAGCAGGAAAGGCTTGAAGTCATTTGTTTTACTACTCCACGAGGAATGCTTTCAGGAAGAAAGTGGTTTCAGGAGGAAGAAGGAAACAGGAGTGCTGAACAAAGTCTCAAATGTGCACTGGCAACAATTTGCTGTGAAGGCAGTAGAATAAAGCACATGAGACTAAACATTTGGACAGCGTCTAAGTACACACACTCCGCTCGGCATAGGAAGAGGGTGACGGGGGTCACTGGTCCAGCTGAGAAACTCTGAGACCCTGCATTCTTCAAATCCTCAGCCTGAGAATTCATGAGGTGCATTTTGCTTTGTGGATTATTTGCTTCCCAGTTATTCTGGAAAAATGCGTTGTAACATACCAGGCACTGAAACCTGCTATCAGACTAAACACTCCAACATTTGGCCCTTTAGAGGTACACAAACCAGTCTTTATTAAACATTGTTCCTCAATGACTATTGGATCATAAAACTCAATAATCATCATCTGTAAACCTTGCAGTTTTTATCAAATGTAAACTGAGTAGACTTGATTACAATAGCTGAGGACGAGCCCTTGTGGATGATGCCACAGTAAATGATGCAATATGACCACCATGTATGGTAAAACATACTTGGAATTTGTACTTGCGTTTAACCCAGCGGTGTCTGAACTTGGTCTTGGAGGGCCGGTGTCCTGCATAGTTTAGCTCCAACTTCCTTTAACACATCTTCCTGGAAGTTTCTAGTATACCTAGAAAGAGCTTGATTAGCTGGGTCAGATGTGCTTAATTGGGGTTGGAACTAAAAGGACACCGGCCCTCCAGGACTGGTGAACACACCTGTTTAACCCATCTAAGTTAGTGCATGCGCATTGGGACCAATGAGTAGTGTGCCACCATTTTGCTGAAGCACCCTGGGACCCTTTGGTCAAGGGGATCTCAATCATAGGTACTGAGGGTGCAAGAGAGCTTTCTTTATTCATTCTCCTCACAAACAACAACTGCTGGTACTGTATCAAACCTGCAATCTAACCAAGAGCCAGTGGTTGCTGGTCCAATGGCTTGGATTTCGACTGCAAAAATGGTACCAATGGTGGGCATGGTGTACGACAAAGTTTCAGAACGTATAAATGTTCATTACTAACCTTTCTATGAACATGATTTGATTATAACTGCAGATCAATGATTGCCTACTGCGAAATAGCCTACTGCAACGTCTGCAATTGAACACATACAGACCCTTACAGTCTGTTACCAATTACAGAAAAACTACACACAGCATACTGTACGTTTAGTCCTTATCTGGGTTCAAAAACAACATGCAACATATAGCCTACAGTCAGTGCAAACCTCTCATCTGTATCTTTAATCTTCACCAGCACATGTAACCTCTGTTAGAAAGTAATTCAGTCATTTAGAGATCACAATAGTCTAAAAAGGTGATGATAATAGTTAAACATGGCAGTTTGTTCATGTTTTAGGTTGCTGAAACAATCATTTGCTTCTATGCTTGTTTTGTCGGGGTTCTCCTTTGTTTTTTCGCGCTTCACTCTCACATTTGTCTGTTTCTGAAAGGATCAGATGTCAGAAGCACTTCAGTAACCAAGCGCACGTTATTATCATCAGCTCAAAAAGTTCATTATTTCAAATATAGATGCGCGATGAGTGATCTGGAGAAAGGGAAACCGTTCGTGCTTTAGACAGCCTTGTAAACAACTACGGGGCACAGTGGCTTAGTGGCTGTCATCAAGACGACGACAACGTTTGACTAAGCTCGAGGTGACCATGGCTCGGTATTATATCTATATATTATTACGATGTAATGTCTCAGCTGTGTATCTAAAAATGCCGCCTTCTTTTTTTCATTCTCCTAGCTTGTGCACGAGCTAGTGGTGCTTCTCTGTAAACCAATAGTGTTCAGCTGTGCGTCTTGCTTCGCCTTTTAGTACCCTTTTGTTGTGCTAGGTACCCTTTCAAAAGGGTACCCAAAAAGTGGCATGGTACGGTTTGCTTTTTGGTACCTTTTGACACTGGAAACGGCTAAAAAAGCGCACCAAACCGTACTGTACCATACCACACCCCTCAGTGGGAACGGGCCATAAGCGCCCTATTAAGCCACAACAGGCCTAATGCAATAGTGGTTTTGAGGTGTATAGTAATAGCCAGTGTATTAGGCCTTGAGCTGTAATTAGCTAAATAATGCTCAGAGGTATAATGCAGTACATTATTAGCCCTCTTAAGCAATAATTTTTTGATTGTCTACAAAACAAACCACTGTTAATGACTTGCCTAATTACCCTAACATGCCTAGTTAACCTAGTTAAGACTTTAAACCGCACTTTAAGCTAAATACTATCTTGAAAAATATCTAGTAAAATATTATTTACTGTCATCATGGTAAAGATAAAATAAATTGGTTATTAAAAATGAGTTATTAAAACGATTGTGTTTAGAAATGTGTTGAAAAAAAATCTTTCTGTTAAACAGAAATTGGGGAAAAAATATGGGGGGACTAATAATTCAGGAGGGCTAATAATTCTGACTTCAACTGTATATACTGTCTGTTTATGCACTCACAAGAGCACATTACCATCAAAAAGTGATTTTTCTGTAACCGGTCCCCTTTAACATTTTAAACATAACCAGAATAAATGAGTAAAGAAAATAGTTTGTTAACATTTAAGGAATTTATCCATATTCACCCTCTCAATCCAGTTGAGAAATTGTGATGGGAAACGGATGATGTTAGCTTCTGCCCAGGAAGCTGTACAACACCCAGGAGACTCGTCTTCCATCATCGCCCGCTCTCTTCATCCAGACGGGCTTTGATTACCGTAAATCTCTCGGCCTGCAGCGCTCTATGTTCCTGCCAGGCTTGACAGATAGGACAGAGCCCGCGCTGTGTACACTGGCATGCGGCTGGATGAGGATTTGTCCAATATGTGTTTGGAATATTTGTGGAGCAGTCTGAGACGCTCATGGTCTCGGTATTCAAAAATAAACCATCGGCAGAAAGCGACAGAGTGAATCGCCTACAGTGCGATCATAGTGGCAAGGAAAATTTGCATCTGTCACACTACATACAGAAAAAAGGTAGTTTAAAAGTATATTTCATAATATAGAAAAGAAAAGCTGAACATATTTGCTGAAATACATTACAAATGTATATTTGCATAAATATGTGTTCCACAAATACAGCCTACATTTTAATATATACATAGGGTGTCTTAAAAATGTCCTAAACTTCAAAAGTCTTAACAAGTCTTAAATTCACAGAAATACTCTGTTGTAGGTCTTAAATATCTTTAAACAGGTCTTCATTTGAAAAATTGCCCAAGTAAAGTTAGCCAGTTGAGCTGACACACATTCAGTCGCCATCTGTAACACATATACAGTATATGAAGAGTTCAGATGCAAAACTCTCTAAATCCATCAGACCTCTTTTCTTGTAAGTGAAGTTTCACAAACTAATTTCGAGAGGAGCACGTGATAGGATTGACTACAGTTGATCCCTATCACCAATCACTAGCTAGCCAATCGGATCATTTAAGATTTAACATAAATACCCAGCCTAAACTTCATTTCTCATCTTCGTTTTGGAAACCCCCCCATCCATCCCTTCTCCCTCCTCCTCAGTTTAGATTCGGGTGACATGGTGGTTCAGTGGTTAACACTGTTGCCCCACAGCAAGGAGGTCGAGTTGGTTCAATGCCAACTGAACCAGTCGACACTCTCTGTGCGGAGTTTGCATGTTCTCCCCGTGTTCGCGTGGGTTTTCCCCGGGTGCTCCGGTTTCCTCCCACACTCAAAAAACATGCAACTACAGTTAAGTCATAAGCACTTACTAAGTACAAACTAACATAGCTGGCGGTATATTCTAGGGAGGTTATCGAGTACTACCTGATCTCGTATCCCTCCTAATGCTTATTTGACCAGGCGGGAGCCTTTGGCTCACCTATCTCTGAGCTCAGGGTTCTCTCCCGGGACAGCATGCCAAACTAGCTAATATAGTCAAGCATTATCTAAGTGTGAACTCTTGAAATTAGTATTTTCTATCAGGCTCCTCTGATTAGGTTCAGAAGTTTCATTTTATAGGTAATGATAAGGTTAATAGCTGGTAAATAAAATAAATTGTTTTCAAAAATGTCACTTTAGACAATTATTTGGTTTTTAACAGGGTAGATTTTCTTTTGCGTCAAAATCAGCTAAATCCACTTGTGCTTTTTATGCAAAACCCTCTAAATCCACCTATTTGTACAAGACTGTAATTAGTTGAAAAATCACTAAAGATGCAATTACAAGTTATTTTACCAAACATAAAACACATTACACAAACCACCTAAAATTAAAAATACATGATCTGTCAAGTAAGTGGCGGCTCATTTCTCTGATAAACCAGAGACTAAAGGAAAATGAATTAATGACATTAAAACTGACATTAATTAAATCTTAACAATCTGTTGTCATTTCTGATTTTTGGGATTTAAATTTAAAGTAGAGCAATTTAACATTGTAACCTTGTTAAATTCAAATAATGTAGTGTTAACACTTTGTAAAAAATTAATATCTGTGCATTGTGCTTCAATATAAAAGCTTATCAGGTGTATAATTATTATGAAGTAATATAAATAATGTATAGTTTTATACATTATATTTATCTCTAAAAAATAGCTTACATTAGCAAATAAACCACAAGGTAGGCCTACTGTGCAAAAAGGGGATGCCTCTCAGACAATTTTAGAAGCTGTCATTCATTCATTCACCATAATCACGTTCTTGGTCTCTTTTTTCATCTCGTTTATCCTCATAGCATCCATGTGGGATAAAAGAACAGCATCAACTTCGTTTTTCGTGAAACTGTGTTGGCGTTTAATGTATAGTAAATCAGACTCATTCAAAATATTGTCACTGCGCAAAAACACGTTATGAATGCATGCTACACTTCCGACTGTACAGTGTGTTTTCTTTTTCATATAATGCAGAGTTTTGAGGTAAGGGGTGTTTTCATTTGCCATTCACTGACAGTCAGAGAGGCTCATCCAGTTCATCAAACTCCATCTATTAAAATCTAAATCGGAAGCGGAATAAAACAGTCTTCTCATAAAGCCGGCGTATCAGCGCGCTGCTACATTGAACACATATGATTCGATTCGCGTCTTCTGATTGGTTCTCGGGATATAGCGACTTTTGCTGTCAAAGGCAAGTGGCGTTTAGAGGCTTTTGTAAACAAACTGTTATTTCTGAATGCGCCGACACTGGGATTTAGATGATTTCAAGGAGAACTATTTGTTGAACATGTACTACAAGCCCAAAGCATTCGCTCAATGTCATTAGCTCATTTTTGGCAGAAGTGGCGTTTAGCGGCTTTTGCATCTGAAGTCAGAATTATTATCCCCCCCCCCCTTTGATTTTTTTTTTTTTCTTTTTTAAATATTTTTCACAGTATGTCTGATAATATTTTTTCTTCTGGACAAAGTCTTATTTGTTTTATTTCAGCTAGAATAAAAGCAGTTTTTATTTTTTTTTAAATAATTTTAAGGCCCAAATTATTTGCCTCTTTAAGCTATACATTTTTTCTATAGTCTACAGAACAAACCATAGTTATACAATGACTTGCCTAATTACCCTAACCTGCCTAGTTAACCTAATTAACCTAGTTAAGTCTTTAAATGTCACTTTAAGCTGTATAGAAGTGTCTTGAAAAATATTATTTTCAAATATTATTTACTGTCATCATGGCAAATATAAAATAAATCAGTTATTAGAAATGAGTTATTAAAACTATTATGTTTAGAAATGTGTTGAAAAAATAAAAAATATATAATGTTTTTTATTGCAAAGATACAGCAGCTATTAGACATTTTACAGCAAATTCTCTTCATTAAATTCACTAATCAGGAAAAGAAAACTAGAAGCAATTGCATACAGTGTTGCCAGACGTATACGATATTTAGCGTATTTGTACGATAATTTCGACCTCTGTAGGATGTACGATCAATAATGAAAAAAATCCTATAATGTACAATAATTTCAGAAATGTATGGCATTTAAAATGAGTTTCATTGTAATCTTAGGGCTTCTAAACTTATTGATAGCTGCATCTTGTGTCTACTGTCTGTGACAGAAAATGTGTCTAACTCCACCTTCTCCTATCTCATCTTACGTTATATCTTCTCAGCCAATCAACGTGGAGAATGGCTCTCTCTCACGAGTTAACGTTCCTGCTGCGCGCAATGTTGCCAGATTTTTTGCATTTCGGCGCGCCGTGCTTCAGTTGTTTTCAGGTTGAGGTTAATCGTTTAAGCAGTAAAGTTTTAAAAAGTAGTGCTGAAAAGGAAGGTGAGAAGAACAGGGGAGTTTGCCCTTGATGTTCTCGTTTTTCCCCATTCAAATGCATCATGCGAACGTGTTTTTCCAAAGTTAATCTCATCAAAACAAAGTCACGAGATCGGCTCATTACAGATCCTCTGGATGGGCTTGTGGTGCACACCTTAGACTAGTGTGTTAAAAATTCGGGAGGGTGCACTGCTTTCAAGCCAACCAGCACTATGTTGCGCTCCATGTAGGCATCCAATTTGTACCGCAAAATGAATCCATCAACATCTGACAACACACGCAGTTATTCGTGACAGAGACTCAGAGGTGGAGTTTGAACCTTCCCACTAAGGTACGCCTATTTTTTTAAATGTTTTTTAAATTTTTATTTTTTTTAACGTATTGTGGTGATTTGCACGTTGTGTCAAAACGCTATTTGTCTAGATAATATCTGTATACTCCCCGTTTGACTAGTGTACGATAATTTTCCTCCAAATACGATAATTTTGAGGTTCTGGTACGATACTTTCACATTTCCAATTTGGCAACACTGATTACATAATTCCTCATGATAATAACAATTAAGCTTTACATGAATCTCCCATTTACACAAAATCTATTTACAGAAGTAAGGGTGAGCGGACATAATATTTATAAATAGGCATGACACTGAAGGTTTTATAACAGAAATGAATTGTGTTAAATAAGAGTTATGCTCAATTATTTTGGACCAAAAACAAACAAATATTTTTTTATTATTAGTCATGTATTATCATATTTTCATAGCATCATATTTTTTTCATAATAAATATACTTTTAACAATGTTAAACATTTTAACACTGTTTTTATACTTTTAACAATGTTAAAAAAATCATAATATTGAAAAAAAAGTACGTTTATACAACTAGAGTTTTCTTGTTTTGCCACATTAAAATATGTGGTTAAGAAATAACTACATTTGAATTTTTTTTTCAATTCCATTGGACCAACCCGGCCATTACAAAAATGTTTTTAGTGTTTAGCCCTGTATAAGTCTAAAATTTCATTCTTAATGGTCTTAAGGTGGTTTCACACCTGCCTTATTTAGTTCGGTTGAATCGCACTAGAGTTCGTTTTCCCTCTTGGTGCGGTTCGTTTGGGCAAGTGTGAATGTAGCTAGCAATCGAACTCAAGTGCGCACCAAAAGTGGACCTACATGTAAAATGCATGTCCATTTGTGGTTAGAACATGATCCAAACTAGAACAGACCCAACTTAAAACATTACTGCACCTTTTTAGACTAATCCATCTGCCTTAGCCTGATGCGCTGTGCACTATGGGATGTGGAGGAAAAATATTTGTTGACAGTGCTTTACCAACAATTTTAAATGGAGAGAGAGGGGGAAAACATTACCTGATAGATCGTTGGTAATATTTCCGAAAGATGACCATGTCACAGTTTAGCTAAATTAATTCACCCCTCCTCCTGAAGTGATTTGCGATGCATTTTTGCCGTGTGCAATGCATTAAAACATTTTCCAGCCGCAGCCGCACTTCATTCTCATAATGTATAGTTTACGAACTGGATTTGTGTAATTTTGAATCGTGTTTTTGAATCATGTTTATGAATTAGATTTGTGTATTTTTGTATCGTGTTTTGAATTTATGAATTGGATTTGTGTATTTTTGTATCCTGTTTTGAATTTATGAATTGGATTTGTGTATTTTTGTATCCTGTTTTGAATTTATGAATTGGATTTGTGTATTTTTGTATCCTGTTTTGAATTTATGAATTAGATTTGTATATTTTTGTGTCGTGTTTTGAATTTATGAATTATATTTGTGTATTTTTGGATCGTGTTTTGAATTTATGAATTAGATTTGTGTATTTTTGTATCGTGTTTTGAATTTATGAATTGGATTTGTGTATTTTTGTATCGTGTTTTGAATTTATGAATTAGATTTGTGTATTTTTGAATCGTGTTTTAAATTTACGAAGTGAAGTTTCACAAACTAATTTCGAGAGGAGCACGTGATATGATTAGCACGTCTGGCTTCTCATCTGTAATCAGTATAGTCCAATCAGCGTGATGCAAGCTTACTATAAATGAATCATTTTCTCCCTACTGCTCTAGCTTCATTTTGGAAGAATCCCCCCTTCCACCCCATCTCCTCCTTTTCCTCCTTTTACTAGGGGGAGCTCTCGAGACCTACCTGATCTCGGATCCCCTGATATGCTTATTGACCGGGCGGGAGCCTTGGGCTCAAGTATCTCCGAGCTCAGGGTTCTCTCCCGGGACAGCATGCCAAACCTGCTTAAACGCTAAGCATATCTAAGTGGGAACTCTTGAATTGGATTAGTGTAGTTTTGAATTGTGTTTTGAATTTATGAATTGGATTAGTGTAGTTTTGAATCGTGTTTTGAATTTACGAATTGGATTTGTGTAGTTTTGAATTGTGTTTTAAATTTACGAATTGGATTAGTGTAGTTTTGAATCGTGTTTTGAATTTAGGAATTGGATTTGTGTAGTTTTGAATCGTATTTTGAATTTACGAATTGGATTTGAAGGTGACGCAGTGGCGCAGTAGGTAGTGCTGTCGCCTCACAGCAAAAAGGTGCTGGTTCGAGCCTCGGCTGGGTCAGTTGGCATTTCTGTGTGGAGTTTGCATGTTCTCCCTGCGTTCGAGTGGGTTTTCTCCAGGTGCTCCTGTTTCCCCCACAGTCCAAAGACATGCGGTACAGGTGAATTGGATAGGCTAAATAGTCCGTAGTGTTCGAGTGTGAATAAGTGTGTGGAGATGTTTCCCAGAGATGGGTTGCGGCTGGAAGGGCATCAGCTGCAAAAAAACGTGTTGAATAAGTTGGTGGTTTATTCCGCTGTGGCAACCCCGGATTAATAAAGGGACTAAGCCGAAAAGAAAATGAATCAATGAATTGGATTTGTGTAGTTTTGAATCGTATTTTGAAATTACGAATTGGATGTGTGTATTTTTGAATCGTGTTTTGAATTTATGAATTGAATTTGTGTATTGTTGAATCGTGTTTTGAATTTATGAATTGGATTTTGTAAATGTTAATTGTGTTGTGGATGTATGAATTTTATTTTGTAAATGTATTATTTTTTAGACTGATCTGACTGATCTGGCCTCTAAATTCTTGACCCTGAAATACATGTTGACACATTTTGGTACACTCAAAAAAAAAAGATTTTTCCAGCTTGCTCAAAGCACTTATTTAAAATTAGCTGAATCAACACAATTTTTTAGTTTTTTTAGGCAACTTGTTTATGTTCAATCCACCTAAATTTGTAAAAACAATTGAGTTAACGTAATCATTTTGTGTTGGGATAACATGAAGGAATTGTGTGGAACCCTGCATTGTTTGAATGAAGTTTGACAATGAATATATCAAAAAATACATTTTATTGAGCCTCACACACTGAAAATTATTCAAAGATGATTTCTTGGATTAACTAATTTATTTTAAGTGGTTGTAAACAATTTTTTTAGGCTGAATTTAAACAAACAAATTAAGTAGGACATTACTAAATGTAATTTGTTTGTTTGAATTCAGCATAAATTGTTTGCAACAATTTTGCAGACATCTTTTTTTCAGTGCAATTGGCAAACAAATTTAGCATTTATTTAAAATGTACTTTAGCCATGTCTGGAAAACCCAACACAGACCCTCGAGAGAACAATGTCTATTGACTAATGTGCTGGAGGTTTGATTTGTCTGGATTGTGACCCTCAATTTTCCAGCCATCCAAAAAATGTTGAGGCTTGAACTCAAAACTCATTGGAAACGTGCAGTGATTCCTTTTTTTTTAATCAATCTGGCTGATTAAAAACACCAAAGTTTACATTGTTCTCAGCTTGATCGAGAGGGCGATTATTAATCATGTTTGGAACGAGCATGTTATTCTGTTTAGTTTTAAAAGGAAATCGAGATAAAATGCGTTTGACATTGTCAGAGCGCCTGCTTTCGCTTACAGTGTGTGATCTAATATTTGAGATTGAGAAGAGAAAAACACACACATGCACTACCAGGATAAAAAGCCAATTCATCACATGCCTTGTAAATACTGTCTGATTCTCAAGCATTTCCTCCTGGAGACCACAAAAGACGTTCACAGTTTTGGTAAAATCACAGTTCCAGTATTATGCCACAAGGAAATTTGACTGACTATATAATTCAGGGGTGCTAATCACTTCAACTGTGTGTGTATATATATATATATATATATATATATATATATATATATATATATATATATATATATATATATATATATATATATATATATATATATATATAATTATTACATATTTGGATTATTGTTTTGTAATATACTGTATTAAGAAAATGTAAATTCAATCTGAAATAATTTTATTTATATATCCTTTGTATACAAGTATGCTTTTTTTGTATAGACAGTTGCCAGGCTGTTAGTTGTTTACTAGAATCAGAGACCATCTGCAAGTCTCCCTGATATTCTAGTCTCCAAATATGGTCTGGGTTAACATATGGGATTTTCTGTCCGCTTCATCACTCGCCAGGCCAAAATCCCAAGTCTGATTGCTTAGAAAAGTAACAGCACACCTTTTCCTTAACAGGCCACAGGTTTGGAGGTGTCCTAAATAGTGCCATGGAAATGCCTGTGAGTTCATCTCTCTTTTTCCCTCCTGCATAAACACACTCGCACTTCCTCGACCATGAAATGTGCATTAGTGTTTTAATTTCCACGTTCTGTGTAAACACGCATCATCAATCGGAGGCTGAGACCAGTCGTATTTGTTCAGATGGAGTCGGGCAGTGATACCCGACCGAAAGGGTTTGAAGTTTTGGGCCCAAGTTCAGAAGCCTGCACTACATGGGGAAAATGACAGGACTTTGGTTCGGTATCAAAGCAACATCTGTTAAGACCATTAAACACTCGCATTTACTGAAAAGGCTAATACTTAGCAGAGGTTTACAAACTGATGTGCATGAAAACACTCCAGCGTTTTGTTTGACACGCAACCCTGTCCGCCGTCAGTATTTGTCCAATTCAAACAGGACTCGTTGGCACATAATCGATACGAACTAAATAATTTCTAGCTGATTCTCAAATTTTGGTTGTCAGCTTACACTTAAAAACACATTTTGGCTGGTTGTTCAAACTCTACTTATTTAAAACGAGCTGAATCAACACAATTATTTTTAGAATTTTTTAGACAACTTAATTGTTTTATGTTCAATACACTTAAATTTGCAAAAATTAAATTAACTTAATCTATTTGTATTTGGACAACATGAAGGAATTGTGTGGAACCCAGCGTTTTTACATTGTATTACTTGCATGCGCTGTAAAAAATGCTGGGTTCCACACAATCGATTTGCGTTGGGACAACATGAAGGAATTAAGTTAACTTATTAGTTTTTACAAATTTAAGTAGATTGAACATAAAATAATTGAGTTGTCCCCCCCGAAAATCTCAAGAATTCTGTTGTTTCAGCTCATTTTAAATTAGTTGTTTGAACAAACAGCAAACATAACTTTCGAGTGTATTTTTAAGATTTTGGCTGATTATTTGTACTTATAAAGTACATATTATGCGCGACCTCATTCTACATCTCTAAAGCTGTCTTTCCACTGCACATGAAAGTTAGTCATTAATTTCCAATGGAGAGTAGTCTGGGAGCTAGTCATCTTCGTATGCGGAAAATCCGTATGTGGATCCGTTTGAATATTTGAACTCCTGCAACTAGACCGTATGCGACCTGTCGACCGGATGTGATGTATTTCAGTGTTGTCTAAGCAGGTCTGTGTGTGCGAGAGGAGAAATAGTTACCTTCAAATTTTTTTAGCGGTCTATGAGTTTCTAGTATACATCCATTCATTCATTCGACCATGGTAAACGAAGGCAGAATAAAAGCTCTTGCGTTTGCATTCCTTTATTTCGGACACCGTGAGAATCCAGCTTCTCTCCCATGGTGCACGACAAAACTGAAAATTATGAGCGACTGCCACAAGGGGGCGTATTACGACAGTCGTGACCGAATGTCGTGTGCAGTGGAAAGGCGGCTTAATACCCAAACCCAACTACTGATTAAACTAATAATAAGCAGTAAATTAGAAGTTTATTGGGGCAAAAGTCAAAGTTAACTGCATGTTGAGAACTGTATCTTAAAAGAAAACGCTAGCTGTTTATATATTTGAAACTGTTTGTTATTGTTGTGAGAATAAGGATCCTACCTGTGGTTTGTAAACACTCAGAACTTGAATGTTTAAAAAATGAATGCTCCACGTCTCTGCAATATACTGTATAGTCAAACCCAAAATTATTTATACCCCTGGCAAATTTTGACCTACAGTTACTTTTATTCAACCAGCAAGTTTTTCTTTGCATCGCTGTGGAAAAAAAAAATCTGAGGTTATTTACCTTTAACAAAAAAAGGCAGTCAGAATTTGCAAGGGGTATGAATTATTCCGGGCTTGACCGTATAGCGTAAGCAAATGCTTATCCATCTCTGTGAAGTCGCTGCCAGTTGAAGGTTCACCATCAGTTTAAGCTGAACCTCTTGTTAACAGCGCTAACCTTCACTAAACTACTTTAAACAGCCAATTTGTGTGATTTATGAGTAAATGAGTTGAGTCGAAGCCAGTGGCAATCATATGATAAGAGTAGATTGATTTAATGGGCCAAAAATGACCAATCTGTTTTGTAGGTGTACAGGCCCTGTTTACAACTGATATTAAAGTGACAGTTTAGTCAAATATGAACATTCTGTTGTTAATTACTGACCCTCCTGTCGTTTCAATCCCAGAGACCTTCGTTCATCTTTGGAACACAAATAAAGATATTTTAAATGAAATCTCATCCTCCACAAATAGCAAGGGTCAAAGTTCAGAAAAGGAACCAAAAACTTTTTCAAAACATTCTATGTGACTTCAATGGTTCAACTGTAACCATACAAAGCACTTTTGTGTGGCAAAAAAATGTAAATAAAACTTTGCCTACATCTTCTCTCTCATGTGAGGTTAGAATGCACGTTTACTGTGGGCAGTACAACATATTCGAGCACAACAAGCAAGCATCATAAATTAACCATATGTGGTTCTAATTTGTTTAATATTCATACATTAATGCCTCGTTTCCACTGAGTGGTATGTTACGGTTCGTTACGGGTCACCTTTATCAGACTTGTGTCTCCACTGCCAAATGGTACCATTGGTACTCTTTTGGTAGGCGTGGTGTACGATAGAAAGTTGCAGTCGACGTCATTCCCACTCAAAGTTCTCATATCGTATTAGAAGCATTTCTTACTAAACAAATGCTTTATATACATTAATACTTATGTATATATGTTCATTACTAACCTTTCTATGAACAGTATTTGATTATAGTTGCAGATCAATGATAATGCGAAATAGCCTACTCTAACATCTGCGATTATAGAAAACGATAAAATAAATAAAACTTATATGAACACATACAGCACCTCACAGTCTCTGAAATGTTACCAATTACAAAAAACAAAACATACATTTAGGCCTTATTTGGGTTCATAAACAATACAAAACATATACAGTCAATACAATCCTCTCATCTTTATTCTTCACGAGCACATGCAATGTTAACATCTAGCTAAAAGGTAATTCCGTCATTCCAATTTCATATAGTCCAAAAGTTGATGATAATAGTTAAACATGGCAGTTTGTTCATGTTTTAGGTTGCTGAAAGAATCATTTGCTCCTTTGTTTTTTCAGGCTTCTCCTTTGTTTTTTCAGGCTTCACTGTCATGTTTGTCAGTTTCTGAAAGGATCGGATGTCATAAGCGCTTCAATAATCACACACACGTTATTATCATCTAAGTTTCACTTTTAGACGGCCTTGTAAACAACAACAGGACACACGATGGATTCTGCTCTTCTTCTTGCCTTTGTGGCTGTCCATCAAGACGACGACAAGGTTTATTTGTGCTCGGGTTGACCATGGCTCATTATTATATGTATATATTATTACGGTGTAATGTCTCAGTTGTGTTTTTAAAAATGGCACTTCCTTTGTTTTCATTCTCCTGGCTTGTGCATGCACTAGTGATGTTTCTCTGTAAATCAATAACATTTAGCTGAGCAACTCGCTCCACCTTTTAGTACCCTTTTGTTGTGCTAGGTACCCTTTGGAAAGGGTATCCAAAAAGTGGTATTGTATGGTTTGCTTTTTGGTACCTGTTGACAGTGGAAACAGCCAAAAAAAACATACCGTACTGTACCACTCAGTGGAAACGGGCAATTAGTAGTTAAAGCCCACATAAATCGGAAGTTACTGAGACTTTTAATTTAGTATTCCAGTTAAGTACTTCAGCTGAAACTGAATATTAGGTCACACTTTATTTTGACGGTCCATTTGTTGAATTTAAGTTACATTGCAACTAATTATCATTAGATTATAAGTAGACTGTTAGGTTGGGGTTAGGGTTAGGGTTAGTGTAAGTTGACATGTACTTGCAAAGTGTCTTATAGTCATTTAAATGTCTGTTGAAGGACCATTAAATGTCAGTGTCAACAGATATTAAGCAGACAGTCTACTGATACTCAAATGGACCATCAAAATAAAGTGTTACCGAATATTAAGTAGGGGCGGGCTTTCTTTTTGTGCATCATTGCCTTGTAGCAAACGGTAAAAGCGGTGTGGTTAAGAATATTGTGACTAAAGCTGTTAACACTCTCAGACTGAAGCTAAGCAGGGCTGTGCCTGGTCAGTACCTGGATAGGAGACCAGATAGGAAGCTAGGTTGCTGCTGGAAGTGGTGTTAGTGAGACCAGCAGAGGGCGCTCAACCTGCGGTCTGTGTGGGTCCTAATGCCCCAGTTTAGTGATGGGGACTTTATATAGTTTAGTAAGCTCCGTCTTTCGGGTGAGATGTTAAGCCGAGGTCCTGACTCTGCAGTCGTTAAAAATCCCAGGATGTCTTTCGAAAAAAAAGTAGGGGTTTAACCTCGGCATCCTGGCCAAATTTGCCCACTGGCCTCTGTCCATCATGGCCTCCTAACCATCCCCATACCATAATTGGCTTCATCACTGTCTCCTGTCCACCAATCAGCTGTTGTGTGGTCTGACGCAATATGGCCATAGGGAGCACCGGGACATTTCCTGCCATGCAACACCCCCCTCTTCACTTTCTAGATCACATCAGATATGGCCTGACTGACAGTTACTTCTGCCAGGTTGAAAATGCTTTCCCAGTCCGCCCCTGTGCACACTGGTGGTGGATGAGGAGATTCCCTCCAATGTGTAAAGTGCTTTGAGTGTCCAGGAAAAAAGCGCTATATAAATGTAAGGAATTATTAGTATTATTATTATTATTATAACCCTCTTTCAAAACATTTTTAATATTACAACTCAACAAATTCCTTAAAGTTAAAATTTTTGATCACTTCATGTCTAACTTGTTGCATTTTCAAAGAATTAGACAATCTGTATAAACCTAATGTGGCGCTACAAATCCCCACAAATAAACTTAGTGGAGGAATGAATATCCCAGCAGTTTCTTTGACAAGTCTAAAGTCTCTTCAGTAATATGTCTCTCTCCTCTGCTCTCCTACAGTGTGTTCTTCATCCAGATGCAGTTTGTTTTGATTTCCACCCACGATAAATTATTTTCGCAAAGCAGGCATGTTAAAACGCATGCATCGCAGAGGTTTACAGATCCGTGCCGTCGTGGATATTTTGACCTTTGATATTGTAGGCTCGGTTGATTTGCTCTGTTGAAAGTTTCCAGATGGGCCTGATGTTTTAGGTGTACTTAATGGGTCATTTGCAAGCTAAAGGCTGATTACAGAGCTGTGGCTGTAACTCACGTCCAACGCTGTAAAACACTAAGCTTGCTGATGGTTTAATGATGAGGTAATGCTCCAGTCAGATTCTTAAAGGTAAAGCATTTATTTCTGTGCCTGTAGTATAATAAGTTCATTATAAAACATTAAAAATTGATACTACATGATTAAATTATATGTTTTAAAGCAGCATTTTCTAGTTATTTCTAAATATTAGCAACTAAATTAGCTAATTACCCAAGGCAAACTCAATGTAATAAGATTTGATATATTTCGGCTTACAGCCCCCAATCAAGTTTGGTTTTTGGCCCCTTATAAGAAAAAGTTTGGGCACCCCTGTTATAGACAATTTCACATTTCTTAGTTTGTTTCTAACAATTTAGTCTGTAATCATTAGCTTCTTTTGCAACTCGTATATTCACAAGACTTTTTTCAACCCAGGCTTATTCTGAAAACATAGTCCCGTGGACGTTTCTGGAGACCGTGACATACGTCCCGGAAGGTACTTATTTTTGCAGTTTTTGTTTTCGCGAATCTGCGAGAGGGTGCTGTGTGCCTGCTTTTCGTATCTCAAATGTCTCTCGCGAGTGCCGTTCGCTCCTGTGCTGTTCTCGCGTAAACCCACCAGAGGCCGCTGTCGACCTACCGTCTGTCTGTCTGACTGAATGATTGACTGGGCGACCGGCCAATCGACTGACCCACTCTCCTCCTTCCCTAAACCCAACCAATTTTACCAATTGACCCGCCCACCTACATACTTCCCTAAACCCAACCAAAGGTTTACAAAAGCCGTCCAGAAAAAGAAAAGCCCTCGTCTGATTTTTACCACGTTTTTCGGATTTTAACAAAATTCTCACCCTGTTGTTCGCTCGTTCATTTTATTTTTTTGGATTGTTTTTATCTTACCTAATTTCTGGAACCGCTCTTCCACCAGACTCGAACCTGGTTGTCGTCGTCGTGGTCAACTCCTCTCTGCATCTGAAGTCCACCGGCGTACACGACGAGCTAACTGGACAAACTGGCGGAAAAGGCCTCCACAGGTAAGCGGTCAGCCGGTAAGCGCCAAAAGGAACGGCGTCATACTGCCCCACCTCGCTTAAAAAAATGAAATGCAGCCATACATACCTCCAGCAACATAATTCGCGGTCTCCAGAAATGTCCACGGGACTACTGTTATGAACTGCACACTGTTTTGGTGCGTGTGTGTTCTTTCTGTCTCTGTTTCTCTCTCTCTCTCTCTCTCCGTGCCCTGTCATTTTACAGGTACCGCCTACTTCGGAGCACTATTGGCTTACAGGACTGCCAATCCTAATCAGCGTCGTGACGACGACTTCTCTCTCTGCCAATCGCAAGCGTGGCAGAGCCCTTTAAATCGGAAGCAGCAACAGGAAGAGATCAGCTGCTGTTGTTGTTGTTTGCCGTGTTTTCTGTTTGGTGTTGTCCGTGTGCGTTGGTTGCTGATACTGTCCGTGTGCGTTTGTAGCTGATACTAATGTTGACTTTGAGTGAGATTTACTATTGTGATTTTGAGAGAGATTTACTAATGTTGACTTTGAGTGAGATCTGTTTGAGTGTGTTTTTCACATCTTTAGCCCGCTAATGCTCCATTCAAAACCTACTGTGACTTGCAGACAAGGGAGATCTGGAACAACATAGTAAGTCACGTGACATACATACTTTGCACGCAGGATTATTGATGTATAGACACACTAGTTAGCGAAGTGCGCTAATTTGTATTTCTATTTTTTTTAGTTAGTGTAAGTTCAGGGCGCTTTTGCGCTGAAGACTTTTCTTTTCATATTATTTTCTTATTTAGAGGATTGGGGAGGAGATTAAGGGAATATTTTTGTTATATTTATTTCTTTCATTTAATAGCGCAACTTTTAGTTCCCTCTCCCGATTGTCTTGGTTCTTTTCAACTTTCATATTGTTTTTAAATATTGTAAATACTGTGGGAGCAATAAATCTTTTGCGGTGCTAATTCGTTGTTTTGTCTTTTCTCTTGCCATTTTCATCACTAGTTTTATACTTTGGTCATCTCTTGTTACTCCTTTTAAATTCCCTAGACATATTTCCATCAAGGATCGTAACATGAAATGGGGGCTCGTCCGGGATATTTAACCAGGATATTTTTAAATAAGATCAATTAAGGTAAGCTAAAAATCATCTGTGATAAATTTAGTTCAGCTAAAGAAATAATTTTAAAAGAAATTTTTTGAAATTAATATTTCTTAAATTTATCAGATGATGATTGAAAAAAATGACCAAAGAAAAGCTGTGGTGATGGCAACAGAAATTGCTATGCAGTAGTTGTGACATTTAGGTAAGTTGCAGAAGTATCAGTTTGTAGCACTTTTGAGCACGCGACACTTTAATTTAAAATGTTCAGTTTAGAGGAATTTGTTAAGAGTCCTTCATTGGAGCTGCTTAACGTTTGTCGGAAACAAGACTTGTTTTTGATTGCTGATCATTTTAAACTGATAATTAACAGACAGGATCGTAAAGCCGAAATTAAGCAAAAGTTAACAGAGCAGTTGGTTGAGCTTAATGTTCTTATCACACCAAATATTGAAATGGATGAGACGGCTGAGCATGCAAGCCCTAGTGATGAGGTGGTGACTTCTTTTGATATGAGAGATAAGAACGTGTGTAGTGGCAGTACAGATGCAGAAGCAGGGGTGGAGGCCGCTGTTGATACTGATGTTGGATTGCCGCCATTTGAACCGTTCTCTCTACTCTCTATAGGTTCACGAGATGATGCGCGACTGAAAGTTCGCATGGCACGTCTTTATTATGATGCACAAGAGCACACCTGTCGGGCTGAACTTGACTTTCGTTTGCATATACGCAAACTCGAAATCGAGGCTGATACGCAGGTAAGACTGCGCCAGCTCGAGTTGGACTCTTCAAAGAAGGCTGTGGAGGCTATTCAGCCAGTTCCAGCTTCTTCAAATGTATCTTCGGTGTCGACTTCATCCACTTCAAGTTTTGACGTGAGTAAGCACATTGCGCTTGTTCCACAATTCAGAGAATCTGAAGTTGATTCTTATTTTAATGCATTTGAACGAATTGCGACTTTATTGCACTGGCCACCTGAGTTCTGGTCTTTGTTGCTGCAATGTAAACTTGTAGGCAAAGCTTTGGAAGTTTATTCTACTTTATCGCTTGAAGAGAGTTTAAAGTATGATTCAGTCAAATCAGCAATACTTAGTGCATATGAATTAGTTCCCGAAGCATATAGACAGAAGTTTAGGATGCACAGAAAAACTTCTAATCAAACTTTTGTGGAGTTTGCCAGAGAAAAAGGCACGCTTTTTGATAAATGGTGTGTAGCTAATAATGTGGCAGATTTTAAATCGCTGCGTGAGCTTGTTCTTTTAGAGGAGTTCAAGAATTGTTTGCCTGAGAAAGTGGTAGTTTACCTAAATGAACAAAAGGTAAATTCATTGTCACATGCCGCTGTTCTCTCTGATGAATTCATTTTAACTCACAAGAACGTATTTGTTCACTCACGTGTGGAGAATGCACCTGCCGTTCCACTTTTATCTACCACGCAGTTTGTGCGCTCGAAAAATAATGCACCAAGAGATGGCGATGAACGTAACTGTTTTTATTGCCATAAAAATGGGCACATTGTGATAAATTGTCCGCGACTTCAACGAAAACAGCAATCACAAGCTAAACCTGTAGGTTTTGTAAAGACTTTTAATCAGAATGTGGCTGAAAACTCCAAAGATAAGGTGGAGGAGACGTTCCGTCCTTTTATTCTTAAGGGGTTAATTTCTCTAACTGGTCGTGTTGAAGATCAAAAAGAAATCACAATGCTTCGTGATACAGGCTCGATGCAGAGTTTTATTGTAGAGAGTGCGATCAAATTTTCTGATGAGACGTCATGTCATTCTAGTGTAGTAGTACAAGGAATTGAAATGGGATGTGTAAAAAGACCTTTGCATAATCTGCATTTGAAAAGTGACTTATGTTCTGGATTGGTCCGTGTTGCAGTTTGTTCTTCACTGCCGATGAAAGGGGTAGATTTAATCTTGGGCAATGATTTAGCCGGAGGAAAAGTCATGCCGTTATTAGAAGTTCTGGATGAACTGACAGAATGCACATCTGACGAGGTGGGTGAAGCCTATCCTCATGTCTTTCCTGTGTGCTGTCACTCGCGCGCAGTCGCGTAAAGAGATTGCATTGAATGACTCTTTCTTTCCTTCTGTTGTAAATGGAGAGGAAAATTTGGACTTTGAGAAAAAGAAATCGGAGAAGGTGAGGATTTTGCACGATGTAACTGACACGAATTTGTTACTTTTGAAAATCACACGAGAAAAATTGATCACTGCACAGAAAGAAGATGAGACATTGACTACACCTTTTAATGCTGCAATTTCACACGATTTGGCTAAGACAAAACAAAGCGCTTACATTTTAGACAACGATTTGTTAATGCGTAAGTGGTGTTCGTCACCTGACAAGGCAGAATTGGATGCTTTTTATCAGATTGTAGTTCCAGCTCCATATCGCCCACATGTGTTATGCTTGGCACATGATCATCCACTTTCGGGTCATCTGGGTGTAAGGAAAACTTACAATCGGATTTTAAAACACTTCTTCTGGCCTGGATTGAAAAGTGATGTAACTCGCTATTGCCGTTCTTGCCATGTCTGTCAAATTGCGGGAAAACCAAATCAGGTTGTTCCACCAGCACCGTTGAAACCTATACCTGTTCTTGGCGATCCATTCGAACATGTCCTTATCGACTGTGTAGGACCTTTAAAAAAATCCAAAAGTGGTAATCAATTTCTATTAACAGTGATGTGTTTAGCCACTCGATTTCCTGAAGCAATTCCTTTGAGAAAAGTCACTGCACCTGTTGTTGTCAAGGCACTAGTTAAGTTTTTTTCGACGTTTGGTTTGCCTAAAATAGCGCAAAGTGATCAGGGCACTAATTTCATGTCCAAGCTGTTCAAGCAGGTCATGCAAAATTTAGGAATTACACATCGCACCTCCAGCGCTTACCATCCAGAAATCCAAGGAGCTCTGGAGCGTTTTCACCAAACTTTGAAGTCGATGTTACGGAAATATTGCATGCAGACTGGTAATGAGTGGGATGATGGTATTCCAATGCTGATGTTTGCGGTTAGAGAGAGCGTTCAGGAGTCGCTCGGCTTCAGCCCAGCTGAGTTGGTATATGGATACCAATTGCGCGGACCTTTAAAAGTTCTAAAAGATCAAATTCTGGAAACTGACAATTCGAAAACGAATGTTTTGGAGTACGTAACGAAGTTTCGAGCACGTTTGCAGACCGCATGTTCAATTGCTAGAGATTCACTTGCCCGTGCGCAAAAAGAAATGAAACGCACATTTGACAAAAAGGCAGTTGCGCGTTCTTTTAAGCCTGGTGACGCAGTTCTTGTTTTCATGCCTATACCTGGTTGTTCACTGTCAGCTAAATTTTTTCGGACCTTACAAAGTGAAAAAAAATTGTGCGAAACTAATTATGTGATCTGTACACCTGACCGAAGACGGAAAACCCGCACTTGTCATGTGAACATGCTCAAACTTTATCATTCTAGGGCACATGATGATGCTGAGAAAATGACAGATACTGCTGTTATTTCTGTTGTAGCTGTGACAGAAAATCCAGTTACTGATGTTGATGAAGATGGTCTAATGTTTTCAAGTATTTCTCAGTCTACCGTGAGTTTGTCCAATTCTGAAATTTTAAAAGATCTCAATTCACATTTTAAAAAATTGACTGTTGATCAGAAACGTGACCTTGTGAAATTAATTTCTGAGTTTAAGTGTCTGTTTAATGATGTACCGACACTAACGAATGTCATTCAACATGACATTGATGTCAAAGATGCTCGCCCAGTTCTACAGCACGCTTACAGAGTAAATTCTGTGAAACGTTCAGTTATGCAACAAGAAGTTGACTATTTGTTGGATAATGGTCTTGCTAAGCCTAGTTCTAGTCCATGGAGTTCTCCATGTATTTTAGTGCCAAAATCAGATGGTTCTTTTAGATTCTGCACCGATTTTAGAAAAGTGAATGCACTTACAGTTCCTGATAATTATCCACTTCCTAGAATGGAGGATTGTGTTGATAATGTGGGATATGCCAAATTCGTGAGTAAATTAGACATGTTGAAGGGATACTGGCAGATACCGCTCACGCCCAAAGCATCTGACATTGCTGCTTTTATCACTCCAGATGCATTTGCACAATATACGGCCATGGCGTTCGGACTCCGAAACGCACCTGCTACCTTTCAGAGGTTGGTAAACACTGTTTTAGCTGGTATTTCTAATTGTAGCGCTTATTTGGATGATGTTGTTGTTTATTCCAGAGATTGGAGTGAACATCTGAAGTCATTACGTGCCGTATTTGAACGTTTTGCGAGTGCTTCATTGACCCTTAACTTAGCCAAATGTGAGTTTGGTCAGGCAAAGGTAACGTATTTGGGAAAAGAAGTGGGACATGGTCAAGTTCGACCAGTGGAAGCGAAAGTTGAGGCTATATCTGAGTTCCCAGTTCCTACGACTCGGCGTGAACTCCGAAGATTTCTCGGAATCGCTGGTTACTATCGAAGCTTCTGTAGAAATTTCTCGTCTGTGGTTAGTCCGTTAACTTCACTGTTAAGCCCTTCTAATTCATTTGTGTGGGATGAAAAATGCCAATATGCGTTTGAGAGTGTGAAAACACTGTTGAGTAGTTCACCAGTTCTTGCAGCCCCTGATTTAAATCGTCCATTCAAACTTGAGGTTGATGCAAGTAATGTTGGCGCTGGTGCTGTGTTATTGCAAGATGATGAGCAGGGTATAGCTCACCCGGTGAGTTATTTTTCGAGGAAGTTTAACAAGAATCAGTTAAACTATTCTGTGATTGAAAAGGAGACACTTGCTTTAATTTTTGCATTACAACATTTTGAGGTTTATGTTGGATGTAGTGTACAGCCTTTGATCGTTTTTACGGATCATAGTCCTCTGACATTTCTTTCGAAGTTGTATAATCACAATCAGAGATTGACACGGTGGTCACTCTTCTTGCAAAGTTACAACTTGGATATTAGGCACAAGAAGGGAGTTGACAATGTTCTAGCAGATGCACTGTCACGAGTTTAAACTTTTTATTTTTGAAAAAGAGTTTATTCTAAGTGGGGGGGTGTTATGAACTGCACACTGTTTTGGTGCGTGTGTGTTCTTTCTGTCTCTGTTTCTCTCTCTCTCTCTCTCTCTCTCTCCGTGCCCTGTCATTTTACAGGTACTGCCTACTTCGGAGCACTATTGGCTTACAGGACTGCCAATCCTAATCAGCGTCGTGACGACGACTTCTCTCTCTGCCAATCGCAAGCGTGGCAGAGCCCTTTAAATCGGAAGCGGCAACAGGAAGAGATCAGCTGCTGTTGTTGTTGTTTGCCGTGTTTTCTGTTTGGTGGTGTCCGTGTGCGTTGGTTGCTGATACTGTCCGTGTGCGTTTGTAGCTGATACTAATGTTGACTTTGAGTGAGATTTACTATTGTGATTTTGAGAGAGATTTACTAATGTTGACTTTGAGTGAGATCTGTTTGAGTGTGTTTTTCACATCTTTAGCCCGCTAATGCTCCATTCAAAACCTACTGTGACTTGCAGACAAGGGAGATCTGGAACAACATAGTAAGTCACTTGACATACATACTTTGCACGCAGGATTATTGATGTATAGACACACTAGTTAGCGAAGCGCGCTAATTTGTATTTCTATTTTTTTTAGTTAGTGTAAGTTCAGAGCGCTTTTGCGCTGAAGACTTTTCTTTTTATATTATTTTCTTATTTAGAGGATTGGGGAGGAGATTAAGGGAATATTTTTGTTATATTTATTTCTTTCATTTAATAGCGCAACTTTCAGTTCCCTCTCCCGATTGTCTTGGTTCTTTTCAACTTTCTTATTGTTTTTAAATATTGTAAATACTGTGGGAGCAATAAATCTTTTGCGGTGCTAATTCGTTGTTTTGTCTTTTCTCTTGCCATTTTCATCACTAGTTTTATACTTTGGTCATCTCTTGTTACTCCTTTTAAATTCCCTAGACATATTTCCATCAAGGATCGTAACAACTACGTTTTCAGAATGAGCTTGTGTTGACTTTTTTGGTCAGACTTCAACTTCATTAGTTGCAATTGCATATATTGCCCTGGTACAGCTCTATGTAAATTTCCACTAATTTTGAGACGTAAGTTTCACAATTCTGACTTCTTTCAGAAGTTTTGTTTACATCTCAAAATTTTTTCCTTGGAGGTTCTACATGGAGTTTGCATGTTCTCCCTGTGTACATATGAGTTTCCTCTGGGTGCTCCGGTTTCCCTCACAGTCCAAAGATGTACTATAGGTGAATTGGATGAACTTAATTGGCCATAGTGTGAGAGTGTATTGGTTTTTCCCAGTACTGGGTTGTGGCTGGAAGGGCATCTGCTGTGTAAAACTTATGCTGGAATAGTTGGCAGTTCATTCTGCTGTGGCGACCCCTGATAAACAAAGGACCAAGCCGCATTTAAATATGAAAAATTTGTAATGCACAATCGTTCCACAATCACATGCTACAATCAGTCTTTGTATGCTGTGTCTTTATCTTCCATACTTTGCTTATCATAAAGGGCTTTGTGTTGTGAGACCAAGTTAATTAGCTTAACAATTGAGCGCCTTCTTACACAGCGCTGATTTGCCATTGTGTTCACATGCTCAACAGAAATGACTGTGATTGGCCGTGAAGGTCATCGGTTCACCAAACTCACCGCTGTTTACTGAGTGTAACCACAGATACAGGGACACTAGAGCAATTAAAAGCTGTTAAGATCAGCTGGTCTGTTTATAAGCTGACATACAAGCGATCCTCTTATGAATCGACTGATATTAATGGCTTTAAAATGCTCCAGTGTCCCTGTATTTGTGGTTATACTCAGTTACATACATTCGATTTCCAGTTTGCTTTTTATGGAAAACAGGCAAACACAAGACACTTTAAGTGAAGTTTATTTATAAACTAAGTGTGGATCACATGCTTATGATTGCTTGCGGCTGGTTCCGCATTATCTAATTTATTATTCACCAATCAGACGATTCCTAAGCCACTTTAAATACCCTAAAGCCGCGGTCACACTGGACTTTTTCTCCCCATAGACTTCCATTCATACGCACGCGAATGCGTCAGACCGGAAACGCAGGGTCATGTCAAATCACATCACTTGACTGTGTGAGACCAATCCAGGATCAAAACATGACCTCTCTGAACAGAAATTTAAAACATGGAGCAATCGCTCGCTTTTTTTAATGTCTAATCATCTTGTTTAATCCCGCCCCTTTTCGCAGCGCCGTACGACAGAATTTCGCAAGCTCAAACTCTAGTGTGACCGGCTTAAGACAGCAAATACTCCTTAAATACTCCTGGGACAGCATGCCAAACAAGCTTTATAATCAATCATAAGCTAAGTGTGAACTCTTGAATATGATGTGTGTTTTATTAGACTGCACAGAGCAGCATTATATCAGAAGCCTAAAACGTCTGATAAAACAGCGCTGCTTCTTCTCCACCTGATCATGAGCAGAAGAACCAGAAGTGGTGGACTGTGGTATAATAAAAGCTCTGCTACTTTCGGCTTTCAGCCTTAAGCCTTTGCACACCGAAGTTCAAAATTTTTGTATGCGTTTTTTTCGTATTCAAATCCGAAACATTTTTAATGCACAATTGTTTCGCAATCACCTGCCACAATCTGTCTTTTTATGCTGTGTCTTTGTATTCCATACTTTGCTAATCATGAAGGGCTTTGTGTTGTGAAACCAAGTGGATTAGTTTCTCTAATGCCAGTTTGGATTTTTACCTTTCGCTTGAAGTTGGCCCTGAATTGTCAAAACACCTCTCAAAATGTCTTTCAGATGCGAAACACTGAAAAAAATCTAACCTGATTATAATTGTTTTATGACAGACAAAAGTTTTGGACGTACTGTGTCAATACGATTGACACAGCGTAAGGTCGAATTAATTTTTTTAACGTGCAAAAATTACGGACGAAATTGTCAGATTCAGTGTGCAATAACCTTTACTCTGGTTCATACTAGTGTTGTCACGATACTGGAATTCGATACCAATCGGTACTGAAATTTTAAAACGTCCATTTCATGCTAACAGTTGAGCGCATTCTTAAAGAGCGCTGATTTGCCATTGTGTTCACATGCTTAACAGAAATGACTGTGATTGGCCGTGAAGGTCATCAGTTCACCAGCCTCACCGCTGTTTACTGAGTGTAGCCACAGATACAGGGACACTGGAGCATTTTAAAGCCGCGAAGATCAGCTTGGTCTGTTTATAAGCTGACATATGAGTGATTCGCTGATGAATCGACTGATCTTCAAGACTTTAAAATGATCCAGTGTCCCTTTATCTGTGGTTACACTCTGTAAACAGCGGTTAGTTGATGACCTTCACGGCCAATCACATCACAATCACAATCATTTCTGTTGAGCATGTGAACACAATGGCAAATCAGTTTTTAAAATTTCAGTACCGATTGGCAGGGGTGGATTTAATGAGTAAGCGAGGTAAGCCCTATTAAATGTCTAAAGTATAAATTATATCTATAAACTATATGTAACATAGTTTTCTATCATATTTTGTATGGTGAGAGTTAAACAAATACAATTTTAACGTAATTAAATATTATTTAGTATAGAATCAAATATTATAATAATGTTATGTAATAATAGTATTACAAAGTCAAATTTATAACAATTTTTTTTATTAAAATCTAATTATTTAAAATGTAAATTCAGAGTATATACAGGAATCAGAGAGTGAAATTCAATACTTTTTAATACCTTTTTTAAGACTCTTTCTATACATTTTAAGACCTTATATCCACTTTAGGTTTCAACTGGAAACACTGGCGAGATTTTAACTTACAGTATATTTACTAAATATTAATGTAAGAAACGAATCTAAAACTAAAACCTTATTCATATACTGAATAAAAATCTATAAAATCTAGCTAATTCAGCAGGTTGGCACCTATAGAACTGCACAAATAATGGTTTTGCAGTAAACAAAGCAGCATGATGTCAAATCTAGCAGTAAACTACACAGCATCCTAATATTCACAGATTTAATTCAGGCTAACTTTAGCATACAACCATACATTTGAGAAAAAAGAAAGATTTAAAATTGAATACCTTGCAAAATAGCATTTAAGACTTTTAAATACTTCTTAAGGGCCTTAAATTTCTCTACATTGATTTATCAACTTTTCATACTTTTTAAGACCCCATGGACACCTTGAGATTGCATTAATTTAATATGTAGAAACAAGATTGAGTGATATATAAAAAAACTGCAATATAAATAAAAATTAAAAATTAAAAGTAGAAAAGGTGCATTTCAGGACCTGGGCTGTAATTGGCCAGGGCCCCAAAATCCCTAAATCTGCCTCTGCCGATTAGTATCGAATTCCAGTATTGCGACAACACTACTTCACATTACCATGACCAAAAGTGTTGAATACATTAGCTCATCCATGCACATGATTTCTGCAGGAGTCCTGTAGGATGTAACTCCCATGTTTCCATACTTCAACGTTGTTTATTGTGAATATGCGCCCTCTAGTAGTGAAAATAACATACTGTGCCTTTGATGGTGTATCAGTGTTTTCCATATACAGATGCTTATAAGAAAAGAGCAGAACTAGAAAATGGACATGATAATTGTTCCCACTCATAATCTGCCTGTCTCTATGGATCTGTTGTTGAAAATGATTCCAGGATATTTGGCCAGACAGACTCCAAATGACCAGACAGTGACTCAGAGACTTGACCTCATGGGCTTCGGGACCAAACACCTCCAAATATTAATTTGATTTAAGGAAAAAAAAGAGGCTCCAGTCAAAATAACCCCACACCGCCGCCGCTTCCAGACCACAAGGAAATAAAATCTGCGCTACACGTGTGAGCCAAACAAATAAGAGGCATTTAATAGCAAAAAGTCCTGACGGATACCATAGCTGTCTGGCATAAATACTGTAATTATCACATGAAGACGCAGCGTTCTCATGATGTTTGCCATTATTTCCTAAGCACACAAATCAGAGGAAATGAAATATTGCCCAAGTGAGTTGTTGAGGCACTGCAGGCATCATTCCCAGATTGTAAGTGATTTATGGAAATTGGGTGTCAAATTATATTAATTACTCTGATACTATTTACCGGGAATGTCTCTTATAGCTATGGATGCCATAATAAAAAGACAATCAATTCTTTATCTCACAATCCTGACTTGTTTAAATCATGCCGAGCTGAGTTTATATTTTGCTGTTTTAACATTTTTACTCAAATTTACTCATTTAGCAAACACTTTTACCCAAAGCAACTTACAAGTGCAGGATAAAAGAAGCTGGGGTGCTAATAAGAAGGTATCTGGTGCATATGGAGATGAAAAGAGTGTCTCCTACATGGGTTTGTCAAGCCCACTCACCTGCGTGGAAAAACATGGACTGTTGAAAAGAAAGTGTTTGGTTCACATGGAAAGGGGAGAGTGTGTTTCACAACTGTCCTTACATCTAATTGTTTTCTCAGGATTGCAGCTTTATTTCTTGCGGTTGAAAGTTTATACAGTCTCTCATGATTCTTGCAATTCTAAATTTACATTTCACAATTTTAAGATCATCTCACAATTCAATTCGGACATTATAGGCTCTGTTTTAATAAACTAGATGCAAAGTCTAAAGCGCATGGCGGAAAAGCATTAAGGGGGTGTCCGAATCCACTTTTGCTATTTTAAGGACGGAAAAACACGATTTGTGCTGCGGCGCATGGTCTAACAGGGTTGTGCTTATCCTCTTAATGAGTTCTGGGTGTGTTTTCATAATAAACCAATCAGAGTCTCATCTCCCATTCCCCTTAAAAGTCAGTTGCGTCGCACCATGGCGCTTTTGCTTTTTACATGGTGGACTTTGTAATGGAAAAACTGAACGCTTAAACAGAAAACAGTTAAACAGACCATCTGCAGTGCAAGGATAAAGAATGAGCCTCCTCCAATCAGCCTTTACTTTCACTTTCACTTTTTCCTGGATAAGTAAACGTTGTTGTACACTTCACTGAAGACATCTATTAGCCTACATAAATAATTTAGTTTGTTAATCGCAAATTTTTTTTTCAAAGCTATTTCTAAATTCAGTTCTAATTTCCAGCAAACGAATAAATGAACAATAATAATGAAGTGTGTCAAAAAATTATATCCAAAGAGTTAAATCCAAACACAGGTCCAATTCTTATGCCACATGGTCCAAACCCTTACAGGTCTAAGCTTGTTTTTAATAAAACAAATATAAATATGCATATAATAAATAATACTACTGATACATTATGCAAAAGCAAGTTGTCGTGAATAAACTGAAAAAAGCCCCCTCAGATGAAGAAGGCATGGAGGCAGTGGTTTTTATATTTATGTATAAAATAATAATTTTTGTAATATTTTAATCCTTTAATTCGTTTTCATTTGTAAAGAAATTTGCGTATTGCTGTACATCCTGTATTAAACAATGTGTAAGCGAGGCGCACAACTAATGCGCTCTCCTCTGGACTTTAGATCTGCGTTTAGCTTGTCTAATGCGCAGTCTATTTTAGTTCCTCAAATTAGCAACGCGCAAACAATGCGCTGTAACACACCTTTTTCTAGACCGGAATACCCATGAGTCCACAAAGTGGCATAAATGAATTTGCTATTTAAACAACATGGCAGAAAACGAGAAAATTAAGGTTGCGCTGATCTGAAAATAGCAACACGTCGGGGCAAACACATCTTGCGCCTTAATTCCCTGGGTGTATGATAGGGCCCTATATCTCACAATTTATTTAATTATTCGGCTTTTTATATTAGAATCACAATAATTTCTTACAAATGCAAGTTTTATAGGTTTACATAAGGTTCACTTTATTACTATATTGAGTTTGTTTCTAAATTAAAGGTTAGAACTGCGAGAATTTCTCGCAATTCAAGGTTATATTTTTTTGTGAGAAAGCTTATCTAACTTTCTCACGTTTTTGAGCTTGTTTTAGAATTCAGAGCTTATATTTTACAACTCTGAAATTGTTTTCCCTGCACAAAAATCTTGCATTTATATCTTACAATTATTGAAATAAGAAGACATTTAGATAATTCACCTTCAACAGTACATAAAATAATTAAAAGATTCAAGGAATCTGGAGGAATTTCAAAGAAAAAAAGAATCATCCAGACTGTTTCCAGCAACAAGTCCAAAAGCCAGGGTCTGTCATAGTATGGGTTGTGTCAGCTCCCTTGGTAAAGGTAACTTGCACTTCTGTGATGGCACCATTAATGTTGAAAAGTACAGAGATTTTGGAGCACAATATGCTGCCTTCTGTTCCAGGGAGGCCCATGCAGATTTCAACAAGACAACGCAAAACTACATTCTGCACACATTACAAGTCCTGGCTGCAGAGGAGGAGGATACAGGTACTTGACTGGCCTGCCTGCAGTCCCACCCTGTCTCCAATAGAGAATGTGTGGTGCATTTTGTAGCGTAAAATGCGACAATGAAGACCTTGTACTATTGCCCACTTTAAGACTTGTTTGCAAGAAGAATGGGACAAAATTACACCTAAAACACTTAATCTCTTGGTGTCTTCTGTCTCTAAACGTCTTTTAAGTGTTGTGAAAAAGAATGGCAACATTATAATTTGGTAAATGCTTTACTGTTCCTTTTTTTAAATGTGTTGCAAGAACCAAAATTGGAATAAAAATCATGAGGAACACATTAAATAACGTTCTGTTGTATTGTCTGCAATGAAATACAAGTCAAAGTAAATTTAGAAATCGCTACTTTCTTATTTTATTTGCGTTTTCAATACTGTCTTAATTTTTTCTGATTTGGGGTTGAAGTTTAACCCTCAAATCCAGAAACCTTTCATTGTACCTATAGCTCGACCCTACGACTGCTTCTCTGTCCTTATACAGTATATCTCCTTTTCTCATTTTCTCCTGTCGGCTGACCTGAGTGATGCTGCCCTCAGCTCTCGTAACACCATCTGTGCTGACTTTCCGCCATTAAACTGCCACTCCACTTCAAATATAAAGGCCCAAAGGGGAATAGATTTTGGTAATAGACTCGTCACAACTGCTATACTGTACATTCACTACGAGCCAGACGTTTCGCGGCCTCAGTACTATTTCTTTAGTTGGATGCGGCCCTTTTAGCATCTTACAGCTAATTTTTCATTTCTTCTCACCTTCATCATACGCGACTGACATGAGCATGCACTCCCGCTAACCTTGTCTGCTTTTATCATTAACTTAATGGCTCGAAGGGCCCACAGGTGCTACAACCAAACCGCAAATGTTTCTTCTTGAGTCAAAATGTCTTCTGTTTCACAAACTTCCAATCCACAGTGAAATAAACTACCTGGATGTTGACATTTATTCGACTACAAGTCATGTTTTGGATCGGACACAGGTGACTGAAGGTCTACAGAAAGGTATGTAATGTTTTGGTGGGTGAATGTGGAGATAAACTGGTCTGTTTTGACGATTTTGTGACCCCATAAGGATATCACAACTGTCCTCTAGATTGTCTTGAAATATGCCGAAATTAGATATGAAAACAAATATACTCTCATGAATAGGCTCTGTTCCAAAACCCAATGAGACTGTTTGCTTAAAGGTGCAGGACGTACGATTACTACCCAGTGGTTGAACTAGGTATTCACTTCAAAATCTGGTGCCTCCACACAAACACAGGTTGCCAGATTGACAACACTAACAGGAGCTTGCCTATTGAGCCCACACTGTATCCTAATTCTAGCTACAAGCAATGACACACAATCATATTTTCCATATTAAAAGCTGTTTTTGTCCTAACTATCACCTGAAATTTCTATTTTAGATACAGTTTCAATTTCTCGTGGCTGAACAACAGCAAATATCTATCACAAGGATCACCTCGGGTACTGTTTATATAACAAATTTCAGTCACTCAGTATTAAGGTTATAACAATGTCAAAGATATGTATTAATTTGATTATAAGCCTTACAATTTCTTTGGAGTGGAGTGCACTATTCTGGGCTTCTGAATAGCTGTATTTAAATGTTTCTGTCATATTGCATCTAGTGCAGATAGCCAAATTGCTTGTCGCTTTAATCTTGTGTGTCCTGTATTGTTAGGACACGGTGTTATGGTACGTGGATGAAGCATCAAGTGTGAGTGATTTACATGTTTAGTCAATGCAAAGATGTGAATAGACATCCCACGTTGACCAATCAGGAGCTTGCTCTTGTAGGGGCGTGATTATGACGTAACATCTACAGTTGGTGTCCTGAGGGGAAATCCTGCTGCCGACACCGGACAACAGCTCACCAAACTGGGCTGAGCTGAGTCTGAAGCACTGCTGAAAGCCTCCATCATCCAGATTAAGTTTCTGGAGGAGTTGATGAATTCACAGAGGTGGGTGTACCTCTGAAAAGATCTAATGGACTCAGACACGGTGCCCAACAAATCTACACTGTTTTTCAGCCTTCCTAAAGCACAAAAACAGAGCTACTCTTTCAATGAAATCCATGTTAGGCCTTTAGCAATGAAGCTAGAGTCACCGGCCAGACAGAAGCCCCGTCCATGATGCAAATCTGCATCTACTGTGAAGTGAATTTGATGAGCGAATGAAGCAAATTTGATGCGCAAATACAGCGAGTAAACTCAAAATGTTCACGTGTCTTTTTACGCACGAATATCGCGATTTATTTGCGCATGCCACGTCTGGTGTGAACACAGCATGACAATGTATGCTGCTCAGCTTATGTTTAGTGTAGTAAAGTTTGTTCGGATTGTGGGAAGAAGAATACAGGATCAGCGATATCATGTAAGCACAACTGTTTATTTTATTTCAGGTAGTGCTGGTCACTGTGTATGTGTGTGAGCGTCTTCTCAGGCTCTCCTCTCTCCTGGCGGCTCCTTCTCCTCCTCTTATAAAGGTGTCTCTCCGGCCCAATCACTAGAAAATACAGGTGTTACTGATTATTTATGATTGGACCACTGACTAGCCGCCGGTGTCTCCGCTTGCTCTCTCTGCCTTTTTGGGTGTCCGATCATGCCTTGCCCACCATGGAGGACGGAATGGGGACGGAGAGAACGAGAGGAGGAGGAGAAGAGAGAGAGAGAGGTTAGATCGCCAACCCTGGACCTCGCTACCAGGTGATCCTCTGCCAGCTGGATGGCCGTCTCGAGATCGGTGGGCCGGTGAAACTGGACCCACTCCGATATTCGGGAGGGAAGGCGGGCAATAAACTGCTTCAGCACCACGGCATCCACCACCTGGATGATGGCCATCCTGGATCAGCCATTTGCGGCAGGCGTCCCGGAGCTGCTGGGCAAACATGAAGGGCCGGCCTCTCTTGCTTAGCTCTGATGACAAGAAGCGCTGGCGTTGTTCCTCTGGGCTGCGGCAGGCCCGCTATAGGATTGCTCGCTTCAGATGGGTGTACTCCAGGAGATTCTGGGCCGGTAGCTGCTGAGCGACGATCTGGGCTTCACCTGACAGCAGTGGGATGACTTTTACAGGCCACTCGGCCCGCGGCCAGCCACACGCCTTCGTCATTTTTTCAAAAAGATCCAGGAACACTTTCGGATCGTCCTGAGGTCCCATCTTCTGAAGAGTGATGGGAGGGTGGGCGGCATGTGTCGACGCCGGCTGGATCCCCTGGTCCAGCAGTCTCTGGATGAGCTCGCGGTCCTCGCGTTGGGCCTCCACTAGGGCGTGGAACCATTGGATGTCCACCATTGCCTCATGTTGTTTGCGGTGGAGGACCGCAAGTGCCTGGATCACTTCCACAAATGGACTGGTCGACGGAGTGGTGATCTTGGCAGCAAAGTCACCACTGTCACCAAAGTCACCACTCTTGAATGGTTTAGGTCATACTTAGCAAACCGTTACCAGTTTGTGAATATTAATGGACAGCTTTCACAAGTCAGGCCAGTAAAGTACGGGGTCCCTCAGGGATCAGTTTTAGGCCCCTTGCTGTTTACAATATACATGCTTCCCCTGGGGGACATTATTAGAAAACACGGGATCAGCTTTCATTGCTATGCAGACGATACTCAATTATACATTTCAACTAAACCTGATGAGATGTCTGAACTGTCTAAGCTAACCGAGTGTATCAAAGATGTTAAAGACTGGATGACCAACAATTTTCTTCTCTTAAATTCAGACAAAACAGAATTATTACTTATTGGGCCTTAATCCTGTACACAGCAGTTCTCACAACTGGACCTGCAACTAGAGGGATACAAAGTTTACTATAAAAGATCTGGGTGTCATATTAGACAGCAATTTAACTTTCAAAAATCATACATCCCATGTCACAAAAACCGCTTTCTTTCATCTGAGAAATATTGCTAAATTGCGAAGTATGCTATCCATATCAGATGCAGAAAAGCTAGTTCATGCTTTCATGACTTCTAGGCTGGACTACTGTAATGCTCTGTTTGCTGGTTGCCCAGCATCCTCTATTAACAAACTCCAGCTAGTGCAAAATGCAGCTGCCAGAGTTCTTACCAGATCTAGAAAATATGATCATATCACCCCAATTTTATCCTCCTTACACTGGCTGCCTGTTAAGTTTCGTATTGAATTTAAAATATTACTCCTTACCTATAAAGCTTTAAATAATCTAGCTCCTGTTTATCTAACCAACCTCTTGTCTCGCAACAACCCAACCCGCTCTTTACGATCTCAAAACTCAAGGCTTCTGGTAGGACCTAGAATATCAAAGTCGAGTAAAGGAGGCAGAGCCTTCTCATTTATGGCCCCTAAACTCTGGAATAGCCTTCCTGATAATGTCCGAGGCTCAGACACACTCTCGCTCTTCAAAACTAGATTAAAGACCTATTTTTTTAGCAAAGCATACACAGCATTACATAGCGGTATGACGCATGATGTGCCCCACACATGATTTTGGTTCTCGTTTATATACACTATGAACAGCAGCTACGCTAATTATTCTCCTTATTCTGTATTTCCACCTGGGGGTACTCATCGCGAGGCCCTCAGACTATGCAGTGCCACTGACGCGATCCAAGACCAGCGACGAGATGATCCCAAGGTTTTCTGGACCAGGCCGTATCCTGAGCAGCTGCCGTGGTGGTCTTCATGGAGTGAGAGCATGACTGACTCCTGTGATGCTCCAAGGACAGACGAGTCTTCGCTGAGGTCCAGCTTCCTGCGCCTAGACTGCAGCTCTGCACAAGACGTTTGGCCATAGGGGAAATGGTCGTGCCCGACTGAGCCAGGTTTCTCTCTAGGTTTTTTTAAATCTTCGCTTTCGCCAATTGGTGAAGTTTTTTCTTCGCCGCTGTCGCCACTGGCTTGCATGGTTCAGGATCTGTAGAGCTGCGCATCGATGGATTTGCCATTCAGTGTTTGGACTCTCAGTAGTGATTATTAACCCACACTGAACTGAGCTAAACTGAACTGAACTTAATCTCTGAAAACTGAACTGACACTGTTTCAATTCACTATAATCTTCCATGTGAAGCTGCTTTGACACAATCTAAATTGTATAAGCGCTATACAAATAAAGATGAATTGAATTGAATTGAACTGTAGTAAAGTTCGTTCGGTTTGTGGGAAGAAGAAGAGAGGGTCTACGATATCAGGTAAGCACAACTGTTTATTTTATTTCAGGTTATGCTGGTCACTGTGTATGTGTGTGCATCTTCTTAGGCTCTCCTCTCTCCCGTCGGCTCCTTCTTCTCCTCTTATGAAGGTGTCTCTCCGGCCCAATCACTAGAAAATACAGGTGTTACTGATTATTAATAATTCGACCACTGACCAGCTGCCGGTGTCTCCGCTTGCTCTCCCCCTTTTTGGGTGTTCGATCATGCCTTGCCCACCACATATACATTTGCAATATGTATTCTTTTTGCTAATTAAAATCCACCTCGTTGATGTCGCAAAGCAACATGTGACCATTGACGACCAGGTGGGCGTGTCGAGCGACGCGACAGAGTTGAGAATCCTTCAACTTTATGCAAATGAAGAGCGACTTTCTTGAGCGACAGCCAACATGAGCACCAGTAAAGCTAACGTAGATCCTGTCTCTGCTCTCTCAGATGCCGATTGTATCCTCGTGCTGTAGACCTACATACCCCTGCGTTTGCAGCTGGTTGCCACCCAGAGCAACAGGCAGCTACAAAGTCGTTGCTAGTGTGAATGAGGCATAACTTTGAATCGGCATCTCATTTCATAGGTTGTGTTATCGATCACATTGAATCAGCCTTCAAGACTGAAATGAAATATGGTGTGTTTTCCACAAAGGCAACACAGAGTGTTGAGATATATAGTTGGTTAAACTGGCAGTGGGCTGGTTATAGAGACAGACTTTCTGACACAGAACACACATTTTCAAAGCAGAATAACTGGCTTCAGCATTGTTTTTTTTTTTCAAATATCTGCAAACATATTATGACATTTCTATGAATTAGAACAAAACCTTACATACAGCACCTTTAAGGTACTTACAAAGTTTTGTTTTTACTTTGGATGCTGCATAAGAATTTACAGCACCCCAATTTGTGTCTCATTTAGATTTAAAATAGCAACATTGCGAACATTACTTGCATGTTTTCTCCACGCGGTCTCTTGCTAACTAACCTTTATAATGGCCCCCTGAGAAAACTTGTCTAAAAATCAATTATGTGTCACCGGTAGTTTTCCAAATGCTTTCCTGTTTTGGACTAAAAACAGAGCACTATACATTGGATGACAGCAGAAGGGAATGAGGCCAAAATTCAGCCCTGACAAAAGCCATTCAAGCATGTCTGACAAGAAAACTGGCAAAACGTAGTGATATATATATATATATATATATATATATATATATATATATATATATATATATATATATATATATATATATATATATAAAATGTTTTAATACTCCCCTCTGTAAATAAGCAGGATTTTATAGGCCCCATTGAATAGGAACAAGACATAGAGAGTTTGCCCTAATGAAATGTTATTTGCAATATTTGGCACAGGGATACATGCATTTTGGGGTGAACCGTCTCTTTAACTTTACTATTTGTGGGCGGTGCCTGTCTCAAAGTATGCACAAGGGGGAGGAGCCATCACAGATTTGTGGTCCACCGCTGATAGCAAGATAATAGTCTATTTCCTTTGATTTTAAAGCATTTTCCTGCAACCTTTCCTGACCTCAACCACCGCACTGAGGCCGTTCCAGTGGCTAATGAATTGAACGCAGTGATCTCGTAATGTTTTTCGACGTCTATCATCACGTGCAGAAATGGTCTGCGGTGACGACTTTTATTAGGCTGACTGACTCAGAGGCCGGACAGGTCGATGGGAGTATAAACAAGGATGTTGTGAAAGCAGTTAGGCTCATTTTCATGAAAACATGGCCTGTCGCCGACACGTTAATTTTTGTTGCGGACATCTGGGAGGGGAGCATTTATAGAGTTACAGACTATGTGAATGCCTCTGTGATTTATTTGACCTGTGAATTATCAAGTTTCTCCACCGTCAGGTCGGTATTCTGACAGGTCTTCAATCATAGAAAAGGTGCATTTGAAATGGTAGTTTCATACTGGGTGGTTGTGTGGAAGTATTACAGGTTTGGTCTCTGTTGACGTCTGAACATAATTTTGTGATGTGACTGCCACTTCATTTTTTTAAATACAGACTATAGTCAAACCGTAAAGTCGGGAAATATGTCATGGGTTTTCTTGAGGAATTTCTAATGGATTTGTTTTTATTATTTTAAAACAGAGAATGTTTTATGCATTTTTTAACAGTCATTTACATGATGGAAGAATTTTTGGAGGCAAAAAACCACAAACTATTGAAAATGTCATTCACTCATTCATTTTCTTTTCGGCTTAGTCCCTTTATTAAATTGGGGTCGCCACATTGGAATGAACCGCCTATTGAAAATGCATTTTAAATTTTATGTAAACAACAGTACTACTGTCGTCTCTGTGTAAACTGTGACAACATACACATGTATTACAGCATGTGTATGAAAATATGAATTTCCTTCATAACGTTCATGTTTAGTTCATGTTTAATAATTGTTACTTGGTCTTTTTAATTATGAAATTAGCTAGTAAATTTAAAGAAAAAAAAAAGCTTCAACGTTTAATATCAATCTCTGGGATAAAGAGTACCAGTGTTTTAAGCTGAAGAAACAGCTATTATATTGTTTATGATTTTACTAAATGTCTTTACCAGGCCCGAGAAGCAAAAATTCTTAAATCAGTGATATTTGAAGGTTTTCCATGACTGTGGAACCCTGTAATCAATTTCAACTGGCAGCTTCTGCAGTTAATTACGTGGCTTGAGAAAGCCAACATACTGATCTACTTTTTAAGTAGCTGCTGCTGCATCTTCTGAAACTAAATTTCTAAGCATGTAAAATGCTAATGCTAGCAAAATGTTAGGCATAAAAATGCAATCATTGCACTAAATCATGCTAACAGTGTAGTAAACATTAGCAACATGCTAAGCATGCTTGCAACTAAAATGCTAGTTGTATTAAATCGCTGAAAAAAATAGCAACATGCTATTTCACACTACCAATGTGTTAATTTTGCTAGAAACATGTAAACATGTTATTAACATGCCAGCAAAATGCTAAACATGCTAGGCTGCGTCCAAAACCGCCTACTACTCAGTAGGTATTGCATATGAATTTAGAAGTACTACTCGACTGTTAGCAAAGTAGGTTCTATACAGTATGAATGAAAGCAGTATGATTGGAACTTTGATGTACATCTACCATTTTGTTATGATAACGTGACCTACAAGCGTGAGTTGCGTCGCTTGACTCCCATTCATGAATTCTCTCGCGGGGCATCATGGGATAGCGTAGTGTCCATCAGAATCTCGCTGGAAATAGTAGGTCATCCGGGTACTTCTCGCATACTGATTTTCGAATTCTATGAATTCAGACATTGAACGCATATGAACGCAGCCATTATCTGCCTTCCAGTTCATGCTCATATTCGTTAAAGATTGTAGCACGTGTTAAAAGCAGGTTTGAAATGTTAGTAACAGCTAAAATTTTGTAGCTATAATATTAATATGCTAGCCACATCCCAATATATGCCAACAGTGTGCTAAATATTTTATTCCTATGACCATTTAACAGTAGCTAAAATCTTAAAGCATTAACAAAAAGTTAGCCATGGTAAAAATGTTATTGTATAAAATTGTTAGTAACATGCAATTCATACTAGTAAAACACTAATAATGAAAGAAACTTGCTAGCAACATAGCAACTTATGCTACAAATGTTAAATATTTTTAAACATGGTAGCAATATCCTAAAACATGTTAGCCATGTGTTACAAGGAGGTGTAAAAAATGTTCTGGCAAAATGTCATACATTCATAAATTTTTCTTCGGCTCAAAGAAAATGCCAAAGAAATGCCAACTGGCCCAGCTCGAACTTGAACCATCGACCATGCTGTGAGGCGACAGTGCTAATCACTGAGCCACCAGGTCGCTCGGCTAAATGTCAATTCATGCTAATTATGTTCCTTTCTCATTCACCCCCAGTTTACCTTACAGCTCACTTGCTGTTTCAAAAAAATCCAGGGAAGGCTTTGTGAGGCAAACATACATTTTTGACCCAGCGACCTTCACTATCTAGTTTGTGTGTGTTCTGCCACAGACAGACAAGCAGTGTTTTCGTAAATAAAGTTTGGTCAGGTGCGGCCTGACCCAGACAAACCTGAATTGACCCTGAATAGACAGTCTTGTCCAAGACTCCCCTAGTGGTTTACTGGCTGTCTTTCCAATGTAAGAATGCTCTACATGTGGATCTGTGGAAACTTCTTTCTAGACATCAAGGGAGGTTCTGTGTTTGGCTTGATAAAACACTGCTGCTCCTTGTCTGAACTCCTTATTTGATGAATTGCTTCCCAGAGGCTAGCAGAAGAATAGCTTTGCTCATCATGTTTTGTGTTCAGGAGAGTTGCGGTGACGTTTTGCATCCGAAAAGGAATTACTCTGAAGAATCTACTCTCATTAATCGACCACGCATGACATTGTTCGTCTCAGAAGAGCTTTTTTTTGACATCGAAGAAATGAACGAACTAATCCGTCTGCCATGAAAATTATTTACAGTCGTGTGGGTAATGTGGACAAAAATTTTGTTCCTCACAAAATGAAATTCAAATGACATACTTAAAGGGTTAGTTCACACAATTTTTTTTATTTGCCCACTTTTTACTTGCTCTCAAGTGGTTCCAAAGCTAGATTTTTTACTGAACACAATAAGAAGATATTTTAAAGCAGTGTTAATTTTGTTGACAAAACTGTTTCATAATTTCATAATTTTCATGACGAACCAGTTTCTACCAATAAAAACTAAGTAAAAATTAAGAGATGATGACGACAACTATAATTCAAATATACTGACAATTTCAATGACTAATAAAAACCAGACGAGAAATGATGGAGGGACGTTTTTTGGAAAATACCCAATCAGAATTAATCTTGGTGTGTGATGCATGATGCACACACACACACACACACACACAAATGCGATTACATCATCATCCATAGGGGCGTCTGTCAGATTAAACTATAATGAAATGGCAACAGCTAAGAGAAAAAGAAGATTCACGTTTGACGTCAAGACAAAAAGACCATAAAACACCAAATCTAAAGTGACATCAGCATGCCAGGAAATCATCCCGAAAATCAGCAAAGGTAAACTCAGATCTTTTTATTTACTTGTGTGTTTGCTTTTGCTTAACGGTATAGCCTCTCGCTGACCTTTAGAAAATTTACTCCGTTAGACTGTACATTAAAAGTTATAATATCGGTCACTCTTAAATTCATATTATCATGGTGTTCATTCTTGTGAGAAGTTGTTTCCTTGCACGGCTCTTTTTAGCTGCGGTTACAGTTTAGCTAACTCGTGCTAGGTTCACGTCTGTCTCGATCATCACGACAACAGCCATTTACAGTGTACCTCTACCACAAAAAAAACCTGCTTTAGGGAACTGCTTTATCGCTTGAAGCGATGTTATTATTTCATACGTCTGTAAGGATGAACTGACACTCCGCTTATCATGGAGTCACATACAAGATAACAAAACTGCCTTGAAGTGAAGCGCACTTTTAATTTTGACATAAATTTTCTCTTTATAATTCTACAATTTGACAAGATAATACATTATCATTTGCCAATCATATGTCATTACTTATTTAATCAGTGCTATACAGCTGAGCACCACGTACTGTAACACCAACTACAACAGTAAAGCTGGTCCAATTGGTCCATAGTTTAAATTTCTGTCCAGAGAGGTCATGTTTTGATTTTCGATTGGTCTCATGCAATCATGTGATGCAATTTCGCAGGTCACAGTCATGACACAGTCAGGTCACACGCAGCGAACTGCTAAACCTGTGGATTGATTGCCGACACATAGTTTTACATATTACTTATGTTTTAAATAAACAATGCATAATTTTGGTTTTCAATGCAAAGGCTATATTCTATATTTTAATAATATTTTATATAAACAAATGTATACAACATTTAATTAAATTACATTAAATTAAACCAAATATATTTTAGTCAACTAAATCTCGAGTAGATTCAGTCGACTAAAATCTTATGAAGTTGCAGCTGGAAGGGGATCCACTGCGTAAAACATATGCTGGATAAGTAACCCCAGATTAATAAAGGGACTAAGCCGAAAAGAAAGAAATGAATGAATGAAATCTTATGGAATTTAGTCAACTAAAACTAGACTAAAACTTGTCACGATCACCAGGGATCCAGCCTGTGCAGATCGCTGGTAAACACACAGTTCAATAATGGACTACAAATCCGCCATTTATGGACTACATATTCAGTCATGCACCACACACACACACACACAACCGGTTCCAAATCCTGTCTGATTGCAAACTCACAGCTGCAGCCACTCATGAACTGATTACATGGAAAATAAATTCAGCACACAAACACACAGTAGCGGTAGTCTTGTTACCTGTTAAAGTGACTTTAAAACACATTTTCCTTTGTCTTGTTTTGCCGTGTTTTTACCCTCGCCTTGTTAATCTGTTTATCCCTGCCTGCCGCCAGCCATCCGACCTCTTGCCTGTTACTTTGACTACGACTCTGTATTGCACTTATACATCTGTTTGCCCCTGTATTGACCACTGCTTACCTGACCTTGCCAATAAACCTGCATTTGGATCCGCACCCTGTTGTCAGTGTCTCATTCCGTTACAGAAGACTCAGCCATAACATGGATCTAGCGGGTATCAAGATCATGCGTCTGCGGCAGGAAGCACGGTCCATCGAGGAGTATGTGGAGGACTTCATTAAGGTATCGCATCTAACATCTTTGGATGACTTATGTCTTATGATTTTCTTCCGTGGAGGGTGTTCTGAACCACTGTATTCCACGATGCCACTGCATGAAACACAATAGACAATAGAATTTACATTGATCTGGCACTGTAAGTAAGTGTGTCCCCCTTCACCGTGGGAAAGGTGGAGGAGACCCCTAAATGTTTTTTTTTTGGGTCTTGCTGCCCAATCCAGTCCTCCAGTTGACAAAATGGTTGCCTCCAGTCCTCCAGCTCACAAGATGGCCGCCTCCAGTCCTCCAGTTGACAAATTGGCCGCCTCCAGTCCTCCAGCTCACAAGATGGCCGCCTCCAGTCCTCCAGTTGACAAAATGGATGCCTACAGTCCTCCAGCTCACAAGATGGCCACAACCAGCCCTCCAGCTCACACAATGGTAAGCACCAGTCTACCACTAGCTCACAAGATGGTTTCCTGTTACGAGTCTGTTCCTGCCATAGTTCCTGCCGTTGTTCCTGTTCTTGAAATGCCATAACCTGAGCCACCAGAATGGCCACTACCACCTGAGCTGCCAGAGCTGCTGCCACCACCAGAGCTGTTACTGCCAGAGCTGCCACCGCCACCTCCAGAGCTGCCAGATCCTCCAGAGCTGCCAGATCCTCAGTCACTGCCAGAGCTGCCAGATCCTCAGTCACTGCCAGATCCTCCAGAGTTGTCAGATCCCCTTCCTGAGTCCCCGGAGAGGGCGCCATATCCTCCTGAATTCTCGAATGGTGGGCGCCAGATCCTCTGGAATTCCTCGAATGCCCAGAGGTGCCAGATCCTCTTGAATTCCCCGAACAGCCAGGGGTGCCAGATACCTCTGAATCCCTTGAGTGGCGGGTGCCAAATCCTCTCGAATTACCCGTATGGCCAGGTGCGCCAGATCCTCTTGAATCCCCCGAATGGCGGGCACCAGATCCTACTGAATCCCCTGAAAAGCCAGGGGTGCCAGATCTTCTTGAATTCCCCAAATGGCGGGCGCCAGATCCTTCAGCATTCCCCGAATGGCCAGAGCTGCCACCTGAATCCCTCGAATGGCTAGAGCCACTACTTGAGTCCCATGTATGGCCAGAGCCACCACCTGAGTCCCATGAAAGGCCAGAGCCACAACCTGAGTCCCACGAATGGCTGCCAGAGCCATGTGATGTCCCATAGCCGCCAGAGCTGTGTGACTTCCCAGAGCCGTGTGACTTCTCAGTACTCCTTGAACCCAAGCCTCCTGACCCACTGGGTTTATATGAATTGCCAGTGTTCCTTGAACCAAGGGCTCCTGACCCACTGGGGTTAAATGAACTACCAGTGCTCCTTGAACCAAAGCCTCCTGACCCATTGGGGTTATATGAACTGCCAGTGCTTCTCGAACCAAAGCCTCCTGAACCACTGGGGTTGAATGAACTGCCAGTGCATCCTGAACCTAAGCCTCCTGACCCACTGGGGTTAAATGAACTGCCAGTGCCTCTTGAACCAAAGCCTTCTGACCCACTGGGGTTGAATGAACTGCCAGTGCCTCTTGAACCAAAGCCTCCTGACTCACTGGGGTTGAATGAACTGCCAGTGCCTCTTGAATTAAAGCCTCCTGACCCACTGGGGTTGAATGAAATGCCAGTGCCTCTTGAACCAAAGCCTTCTGACCCACTGGGGTTGAATGAACTGCCAGTGCCTCCTGAACCTAAGCCTCCTGACCCACTGTGGGTGTATGACCCGTCTATGCCTGCTGAATCAAAGCCCCCAGACATACCCCAGCTCCATGCTCCAGGCCCTGCGCAGCTCCACGCTCCAGGTCCTCTGCAGCTCCACGCTCCAGGCCCTCCTCAGTTTCAGGCTTCAGGCCCTCTGCAGCTCCACGTTTCAGGCCCTCTGCAGCTCCATGCTCCAGGTCCTCCAAGGATCCATGCTTCAGGTACAACTCTGCTGCATGGTCCTGGCTCTCCATCCCTCCCCCTGTTTCGCCTCCACTCCACCTCCTGTCTGAAGTGTGTAAGGAGCGTCTGGAATCTGCTCCTTAGAGTGGGGGCTTTGTCACGATAACCAGCGATCCAGCCTGTGCAGATCGCTGGTAAACACAAAGTTCACTATGGGACTACAAATCCGCCATTTATGGACTACATATTCAGTCATGCACCACACACACACAACCGGTTCCAAATCTTGTCTGATTGCAAACTCACAGCTGAAGCCACTCATGAACTGATTACATGGACTATGTAAAGACTCACTGGTCAAAACCAGTTCGAATCAGGCTTTGGAATGTAAGTGCAAATGGCCCTACTCGCTCCAGGGCTTCTTTAAAGAGTAGGATAACGGGAGAGCAAGCCTAACTCGGACAGATGCTGCAGCTAATTTTGGTTAATCGTTAACCAACGAGACAAAGACGCCCTTCAAATTCTCTTATCACGAGACCCTTGGATGACCCTCACGTGGACGACCATGCGTCCGACCACGAGATGGACAGAATTCAGAGACAAAAGAAAGGAGATGGAGACTTAAGGAAAACGATTCGTATAGATGTTATAACCAAGGCAAAATTTTATATTTTGAATGACATTTATAAGTATTGATGTGCTGTGTTTTTCAACCAACCAGGTTCATAATGTGTGGTTTTACCCCTGAAATAGGCTAAAATGATCTGTATTTGTTTGATGTGCCTCATGCTTAGTGTTGAACAGAATGATTTTTTATTTGCAATACATTGCTGTAAATGAGAATTTTGTGATACGAACTATATCCATATTGTAACGTTTGATGTCAGATAGTTACAATCCTACCAGAGATTTTATCACGTTAAGTCTCTTGTAGTGGATTAATTATTAAACTTGCCTACGCTGGGATGGGGCGTGGCCCCGCCCTTCATCTTGCCGTTCATTGGACGACAGTATCAAGAGGGATGGCTCAGAGCCAGCCTATAAAACCTCCGTGCTACGTCAACCATGTGCGCAGCCTCTTAGCATCACGCCGGCAGACGCCGCCGATGCTTCTCCGCCCCTAATCGCCACCACGCGGTTAGGCCAACATCACAAACTTTCATCCAAACCTTAAGTTTCACTCCGCTGGAACTTCTGCTGAACTGACTCTCTCTACGGGTCCGTACCCCGGTAACCCAGGACAAAGAGTTTCACTCCACTGAGTGAATTCCAGCGAGCGACGTCACAGGGAAGCCACGCTTATGCCACGTGTTTCTTCAAACCCACCCGAAGACTTCAACAGATTCGCAAGTAACACAAATAACTGTTGTTTCTAGCTGATCGGGTGCATATGCTTTTAAGCAGTTAAAGATAAGTCAATTCTCTGCTTTTGTGGTTTCTCAGGTGATTCAAAGATCTGGTACGAAACAGATCGGCTGGACTGTTTGTTCAATTCATTTTGCATCCTCTGAACTGCCTGTGTGTGTGTGTGTGTGTGTGTGAACGTGTGTGTGCATTTGTTTGTTTGTTTGTTTATTTGTTGTTTTGATTACTACGTAGTTAGCCTCGTGTATCGAATAGTGTAGTTCAATAAATCTTCGTTTCTCATTTGAAAGAACCGTGTTATTGTTTCTGTGCTTTATAAGTCTCTGCCTCAAACTACAGATCGTGTTACCTTGCTAAAAGTTAACCCTATTCCGTGTTATGTTATTATCGCTTGGCCACGAAAATAATATAGACGAGAATTAATAAATGTGATGTCTCCATTTGCGGGACAAGTTTGAATCTTTGATCTGATTCAATCCGACTCAATTGAGTCGAATCAATGATTCGAATCTTCAGGATCCGAGTCATTGATCTGAGCTAATAATTCCTAAATTGATCTTTTAACATAGATTGATTTCTTACAACTACAAAGTCAGCACACAAACACACAGTAGTGGCTGAGTCTTGTTACCTGTTAAAGTGTCTTTACAATGCGTTTTCCTTTGTCTTGTTTTGCCGTGTTTTTACCCTCGCCTTGTTAATCCGTTTATCCCTGCCTGCCGCCAGCTATCTGACCTCTTGCCTGTTACTTTGACTACGGATCTGGATTGCCCTTATACATCTGTTTGCCCCTGTATTGACTACTGCTTACCTGACCTTGCCAATAAACCTGCATTTGGATCTGCACCCTGTTGTCAGTGTCACACCCTGGGTTACAAAACTAAAATGATTCAGAAGACTAAAATATGACTACAACTAAAATGGAGTTTTGGTCAAAAGACTTAAGACAAAAATCTGCTGTGAAAATTAACACTGCTTTGAAGAATGTTGGATAATGGCATCCATTGACACCCATGGTAGTAAAAAAATCATTGTCTGTGGCTACCGGTTTTCAGCACTTTTCAAAACATCTTATGTGCTCAATAGAAGTAATGAACTTAAAAATGTTAGGAGTGACAGAATAACAGAAAAGTAATTTTTGGGGTGAACTATTTCTTTAAAATGTTTAAACAGCATTAGTTTAGTATTATTTGGCGATTTAAAAAGAAGCCAACAGAAATCATAACACATAAACATACATGTTTTCAAAATATTGCATTTGATTTATTTGACCAAATCAAGAGCTGATGCTGCCATGTTTGTTCAGTAGTTCACGGTCTGATTTTCAGAAGGGTCAGTCATCGCAATGACATCATAAGCGTATAGCGTGAGCCGCGTGTAAGAGGGTGATGACAAGCACATCCTTTCAAACTAAAATTACCCCCACGACGTTCCACATGATTTCACCTCAACCGGGACATAAACCAGAGGCTAACCGTGATAGCAAACACCACAAAACGAATACAAGCCTTCAGAGAATCGCAGACTCTGGCTATTTAGGGAAACCTGCATGAAAGCTTCTCTTTGTCGCATGTGTTTTTCACATTCACACAGCAAGACCTGTTTTACATCCTTTGCGCACTTTGTCACTTAACGGTGCCATTTCAGCCTACTTTGTCATTTGGTTTTGGTAGTATGATGATTTAGAAACATTATATTGTATTTAATATATATTGTATATTGTAAAAATATATTGTAATTAATAAATATATATAATGGATAAAAATTAAGGCCAGAAGTTAAATGTGTACATTTAACTTCATACACATTAGCAATAAAAGAAACATGGTAACACTTTACAATAACAATACATGAATAATGATGTATTAATATGTAAACTAAACATTACTTTATGAACTAATGATGCTCTAATCGTGGATTAACATTAACTACAACATGAGTCACATTAGTTCACGTGTGAATAAAGGCTACCTTAATTACTTGTTTGTACATGTTGTTAATTAATGTATTCATTTACATGTAAGTTTAAGCTGAATGTAACCAACATGAACTCATAAGATGTTAATGTATAATTGTGTCATGATTTTACTTGGAGTGGCACATCACCATTAACTTATCCTTAACTACTCATGAACTCCTGTGTTCAAACTGTTTATGTTGACAGAACACTTTTCTATTGCTATTTAGTGTAAACGCACTAGACGGACATGCATAAGGAGTTCATGAGTAGTTAAGAATGGGTTAATGATGATGTGCCCCTCCAAGTAAAGTCATGATGTAATTTTTCATTAATATGTCATGAGCTCATGTTGGTTGAATTAATCAAACTAATGTTGTAATTAATACATTAATTAACAAACAAGCATGTACTAACAAATAATTAAGGTAGTGTTATTCATACATGAACTCTTGTCACTCATATTGTGGATAAAGTTCATTATTAGCGCACGCATCGCATTATTCATTTATTCATTTTCTTTTCGGCTTAGTCCCTTTATCAATCTGGGGTCGCCACAGCGGAATGAATCTCTAATTTATCCAGCACATGTTTTACGCAGCGGATGCCCTTCCAGCTGCATCCCATCTCTGGGAAACCTCCATACACACTCATTTACACACATACACTACGGACAATTTAGCCTACCCAATTCACTTGTATACCACAAGTCTTTGGACTGTGGGGGAAACCGGAGCACCTGGAGGAAACCCACGCGAACGCAGGGAGAACAGATAAACTCCACACAGAAACGCCAACTGACCCAGCCGAGGCTCGAACCAGCGACCTTCTTGCTGTGAAGCAACAGCAGCGCACGCATTAACTCATCATTAGTTTATAATTAAGTAATGTTTAGTTATTCATTATTATTCAGGTACTGTTATTTTAAAGTGTTAACAGAAACTTTAGCATGCTAACTGCTACTGTATGCTGAGTGTGGGAGAGACATCAGCTGAGAAAAAGCAAAATGAAAAGGCAGATTTAGTTTGTTCAGATATATGTCCAATTTTCCCATTTAAATGTGTCTAGTAACTTTGCTGTATGCATAGGCTATCACTATGTATGTTTAAAGATGTAAGAAATACTTTTTAAAAATAAAAGTAGATTTAATAGATTTATGAATGTTAATCAATTACGACAATGTTAGCAACTGTTAGCTTTAATTGTTAGGAAAACTGGATAATTCTGAGCTTTTGTCAGCTAATTTCATCTTCCAGGTTTAAAATCATTATTAAAAATTGGCGACGCACCTTTTTAAAATATATACATTACATACATTTATAGCGTTTCTATAAACATGATTACCTAATATTGCTCCTCCCCTCTTCTCACTCTCCACGCCCATCGTGTAGCATTTTTGGAAAAAATTTGGAGGTAGACCAAAAGAGGGGGGTTTCATGACCCTTTAAAAAGCATTACTATAGGTTACGTGGATAAACTTGGAAGTACCAGACTAATTCATGTTAAAATTATAAAAAAATAGCATAGAAATGTGTTAGCAACATGCTAACCATGTGCTAATTAATGCTAGTAAAATAGTGAAAAAATGTGCTATAAAATGCTAATTTGTGCTGGCAATGTTAATTCACACTAACATGGGGCTACATTAAATGTCAACAACATATTAAAATATGTCAGGCAAATGCTATATCATATGTTTAAATGACATTTTATCAACATGCTCATATATGCCACAGCCATATTACCATGCAGCCCAAGACCTGTTACTCACTGAAGCTAAGCAGGGCTGAGCCTGGTCAGTACCTGGATGGGAGACCACATGGGAAAACTAGGTTGCTGTTGGAAGTGGTGTTAGAGAGGGAAGCAGGAGGCGCTCAACCTGCAGTCTGTCCCTGCTGAAAATAAGGTGTCAACAGTGGAGTAACGTCTATCAGCACCTATGCCAACTCCTGCATCCGCATTGCACACGGACTGCATCTGGGCCATAGATTTACAGTCTGACCCATACACACACTGCAGATGGAGTGTGTGTAAAACATATATTACTAGCTGACCTCTGTTACGGCAGTGCGATATGATCAACAGAACCGCCGATGTAAATTCATCCGTCATTCATCTTCATTGTGTGTCAACAACATATTAAAATATGTCAGGCAAATGCTATATCATATGTTTAAATGACATTTTATCAACATGCTCATATATGCCACAGCCATATTACCATGCAGCCCAAGACCTGTTACTCACTGAAGCTAAGCAGGGCTGAGCCTGGTCAGTACCTGGATGGGAGACCACATGGGAAAACTAGGTTGCTGTTGGAAGTGGTGTTAGAGAGGGAAGCAGGAGGCGCTCAACCTGCAGTCTGTCCCTGCTGAAAATCCAGCTTAAACCAGCCTAAGATGGTAGACTGGTTTTAGCTGGTCGACCAGCCTGGTTTTAGAGGGGTTTTGGCCATTTACAGGGTGGTTTCCAGCCATTTCCAGACTGGTCTTAGCTGGTCAGGCTGGGAGTTGACCAGCTAAAACTAGCCAAAACCAGCTATGTTCAACTTAAACCAGGCTGGTCAAGCTGGTTTAAACTGGCCATTTTCCAGCCTGGCCAGCTAAGACGAGGCTGGAAATGACTTGAAACCAGCCTGGAAATGGCCAAAACACCTCTAAAACCAGGCTGGTCTACCAACTAAAACCAGCCAACCAGCTTAGGCTGGTTTAAGCAGTTTTTTTTCAGCAGGGGTGTGAGTCCTGATACCCCAGTATAGTGAAGAGGACCGTGTCAGTGAGTGCTGTCTTTCAGATGAGACATTAAACCGAGGTCTTGACTCTCGGTGGCCATAAAAATGGCACTTCTCGTAAAGAGTAGGGGTGTAACCCCAGTGTCCTGGCCAAATTCCCTCCATCGGCCCTTACCCATCATGGCCTCCCAATCATCCACATCCACTGAATTGGCTCCATCACTGTCTATGCACTGGCGCTGTTGTCCTGTGGCTGCTGTCACATCATCTAAGTGGATACTGCACACTGGTGGTGGTGTGCAGAGACCCTCCCAAATGATTGTGAAGCACTTTGGGTGTATGACCATACACAGTAATTGCGCTACATAAATACACATTACATTACATCACATCACATCACATCACATTACATTACATATAGGCTAGCGAGTTTATACTGTAATACAACAGGCTAAATGTGTGGGCTATAAACTGTTAGCAACAGCTTAAATGTTGTAACCATTTGTGACATAGTAATAAATTTGAAAGTTCTGGGTAACACTTTACAATAACAGTGCATAAATAATGATGTATTAATATGTAAACTAAAAATTATTTTATTATGAACTAATGAGTTAATGCGTGCGCTAATCATGAACTAATTTTAACTACAACCAGGCACGTGCAGAGGTGGGGGCTTTGGGTGCTTGAGCCCCTGCCCTTTTTTTCTCCTGGAGAGAAAGTGGCCTTTTTTCCTGGGGATAATAATTATTTTTTAAATACTACTTATAATATAATATATGTAAGTTAATGAGTGTTCTATTTAAGGACCGTTTTCCCTGTCAAACAATAAAAAAACGAAATTTTAAAGTATATCTTGGTTTTAGTCTAGCCGCTTCAAGCGAGCCTCGAACCGACGATTTGGAAAGAAAAGCCACATGTGAGGCGAATGCTCTAACGAAGAGTCTATTTATATTGTTACTCTCACCTCAAAAGTAAGGTGTCAACAGTGGAGTAACGTCTATCAGCACCAATGCCAACTCCTGCATCCGCATTGCACACGGACTGCATCTGGGCCATAGCTTTACAGTCTGACCCATACACACACTGCAGATGGAGTGTGTGTAAAACATATATTACTAGCTGACCTCTGTTACGGCAGTGCGATATGATCAACAGAACCGCCGATGTAAATTCATCCGTCATTCATCTTCATTGTGTGGAGGTGAGTAACGGTTAACAAAAGACTGTCTGAGGCTCAAATTTAACGTCAGCTATTTATCCAAAAGTTCAAAAGCAAATAGGCTATTTTGTCTTGCTAACATCCTCCTGATTAACATCCATGTAATAAGTTAGCTAAAGTTTAGCCAGGGCAATATCATAGTCATACAGGCTAATGTAATGGAGAAACGACAGCTGGATAGTGAAAATATTGCCCTCTTGTTTTTACAGTCACACAGAATATATAATGTCAATTGAAGCTATAAAACATGTACATATAGGCTAGCTATGGAAGTCAGTGGCTACCAGTGTGTCCTACATTCTTCAAAATATTTTATTTTGTTCAACAAAAGAAAAAAAACTCAAACAAAAATAATAGATTGAAGAGGGATAGTTCACCCAAACATTTAAATGTACTCTCCCTCAAGTGGTTCCAAATCTTTGTCTCTGTATTTTGTTGAAAACTAACAAATAAAAGATTAAAAAAAGATATTTTAAAGAAAGTTATACACTTGAAATCATTGATTTCCAGAGTAGGAAAAACAAATACCATGAAAGTCAATGGTTACAGGTTTCCTGCTTTCTTCAAAATATTATTTTGTGTGTTCAACAGAGGAAAAAAGTGGGTTTGGAACAAGTAAAAGGTGAGTAAATGGTGACAGAATTTTCAGTTTTGAATTAACTATCCTTTTAAGGATGAGTATATGGTGAATTTAGGGTGAAATCTCCTTAATAATCTCATGATAATATATTTTATTTATTAATGTACAATTATTACTATTATTTAATAAAAAGTGCCCTTTTTTCCATTTGAGCCCCTGCCCCTTAAAAGGTCTCTGCACGTCCCTGACTACAACATGAGTCACAAGCGTTCATGTGTAAATAACAGCTACCCTAATTACTTGTTAGTACATGTTTGTTTGTTAATTAATGTATTAATTACCACATTAGTTTATGCTTAATTTAACCACCATGATCTTAACTACCATCATCTTAACTACTCATGAACTCCTTATGCATGTCCGTTTAGTGCATTTAGCTTACAACATTTTCTAACAATAGAACATGAACAGTATAAACACAGAAGTTCATGAGTAGTTGAGGATGAGTTATGGATAATGTGCCCCTCCAAGTAAAGTTATGACAAAATTACTCATTAACAGCTCATGAGTTCATGTTGGTTACATTTAGCTTAAACTTAATGTTAATTATTACATTAATTAATACATCATTATTCATGTACTGTTATTGTAAAGTGTTACCATGTTCTGTCTTTCATTCTGTTAAGCTTATTCATACAGTACATGCCAAAAAAGGAAAGAGACTTGCCTGTCTGTTTGGATTTGATTTGCAGGAAAAAGCTGTTTGATAGTGTGCTGTTGCTAGCAGCAGTTCTTCTGCTTATTTATTAGTCTAAAATGTACAGGTAAATATAGCCTAAACCATTATTTTTTGTTCTTTAGCAAATGAAACAAAGGAAAATGATTTTCCAGCCTATTTGGTTACCTTTTGCAGAGAGAAATCTGTTAAGTGTAATAAAGTGTAAATAAAATGCTAGCATGCAGTTCTTTACTCATCCTTACTGAATAGCCAAACTCTGGTTATCTGGTGAAACAAAGTTTGACTTTGTCAGTTCTGTAGCCAATGTACTAATGGAAGAAGATTTGCCAGCCTGTTTGGTTACATTTTGGTTTAGTGTAATGATGTGCTGTTGCTAGCAGTGCTAACCATTTCATCCATGCCAAATAACTAAACCTTGATTCTTTAGTAAATATAGGCCACACAAAAAAAAGTTTTTAGTTCCTCGGCAAGTGAACTAAAGGAAGAAGATTTGCCAGCCTGTTTGGTAACTCTCTGTAGGAATATACAACACCGTTTAAAGCAATAGTGTTCTGTTGTTAGCAGCAATTCGTCTGCTAAGCTTTTTTATTCAGAGCTGTCTGTTTACGTCTCCAAATTTTTAACAAGTGACTCTCACTAGCTCTTTAAAAAGTACAGACGCTGAAATGTCTGCTGACTGTTTTATGGACTTTCTTCAGGTGCTGTGTTTGCGCTGAGAAAGCAAGAATTGAAAGAATTAGATCTAGGAAATGATCTCAAATATTTCCACAGCTGCTCTGCATCCAGTGCAACTACAAAGCATGCTCACATTGTATTTTCACACTGACAGAAATGAAGCTCTACACAAAAAAACAAACATATTTTTTGCCTTTCCACATTGACTTTTTCTTTTTGTTATGCTAATGAATTGTTCTTAAAGGGATAGTTCACACAAAAATAATTTTTTGAATGTGAAGGGTGAGTAAATAATGATAGTATTTTCAGTTTTGGGTGAACTACCATTTTAATTTCTATTACAAGCTACCACCATCTTGATAGAGTACATCACAATTTACATCATTGTAAACATGTTTCCTCAAAAATTCCCGCTTTTGGATTGGTGCAATATTCTTGAATTGTAATACTTTGTATTAGGTCAAACCTGGATTTTTATCTCTGATCTGAGAGCTGAAAGAGACTGTGTTTGTGAAATATGACTAATATGTTCCTCTGTAGAGTCTGGAATTAATGTGGAGTCTCTGAATGTGTCTACATGGTTGGTCAGCCAGATAATGAAGATGCATTATTGTTTGTTGAGAGCAGGGGGCTCTAATGATCGCCTATTCTTCAATTATGACAATGTTTATGGAATTTAATGTGAAATTTTCCCAGATTAAAAAAAAACAAAAAAATAATACAATTTCTTAACCTTTACCATTCAGGAAAACTTTTTATTCCACAAAATGTTCTTTATGGTAGAAAAAGTTAGTTTGGAATAAATGTTCTGAATGGTTCTTTGGCAAATAAAAAAATCTTCTTCTATGGCATCATTGTGAAAACACCTTTTTTGTTCTTCCTGGCACTTTTATTCTTAAGAGTGTCATATACACTCACCGGCCACTTTATTAGGTCCATCTGTCCATGTGCTCGTTAACGCAAATTTCTAATCAGCCAATCACATGGCACCAACTCAATGCATTTAGGCATGTAGACATAGTCAAGACGATCTGCTGCAGTTTAAACCAAGCAGGGGAAGAAAGGTGATTTAAGTGACATTGAACATGGCATGGTTGTTTGTGCCAGACAGGCTGGTCTGAGTTTAGGGTTTACAGAGAATGATCTGAAAAAGAGAAAATATCCAGTGAGGGCAGTTCTGTGGGTGCAAATGCCTTGTTGATGCCAGAGGTCAGAAGATAATGGCCAGACTGGTTCGAGCTGATAGAAAGGCAGCAGTAACTCAAATAACCACTCGTTACAACTGAGGTAAGCAGAAGAGCATCTCTGAACACACAACACGTCCAACCTTGAGGCAGATGGGCTACAGCAGCAGAAGACCACACCGGGTGCCACTCCTGTCAGCTAAAAACAGGAAACTGAGGCTACATCTCACACAGGCTCACCAAAATTGGACAATAGAAGATTGGAAAAACGTTGCCTGGTTCTGCTGCGACATTTGGATGGTAGGAAGGCCTGTCACAACAATCAATATATCGACGTATCGCACAACACATGGCAATGACCTCAATCGTTTTTGGTAATGCAATTTATATCGTCCATACATAAAAATAAAAAATAAACAATATCAGCAACATTTTAGCTGATAGCGCAACCTCTCTATCTCTATTGGAGGTGTCAGTGTCAGTAGGGTTAAAAAAAACACCATAGTATTTCCTAAAAATTACTATAGTATATTTTCATGAGAGATCTGTTACTTTTTTTCTAGTTCTTTTTATCTTGCACTTTTTTTTGTTAACATTTATTATTTATAATTAATATTTATTTATTTAGAATACACATTTTCACATTCTGATTAAATTGTTAATATGACTATAAATTAAAAAAACTTAAGAATAAAATATGTGTTCTCTGGAATAGTGTACTTGCATTGTGATGCTGGCATTATATAATGAGTGGCATAAAATGGTCTTAAAATGACAATAATATCGTTTATCGCAATATATTTTGGTGCACTACAACAAAAAATCATGACAGGCGTAATGGTAGGGTCAGAATTTGCAACACAATCTCATGGCAGTTTGTAACTTTTTGATTTAGTGGTTAATTCGTATGATCTACATTAATTTGTACAAGTTAATACTATTTGCTCTTTCCCCGAAGACAGTTGGGTTTAGGGGCGAGGTTGGGTGCCACGCCTCCTTTTTAAAATCGTACATTTTCGTATGACTCAACTCGTACGAATTCGTATGAATTAGCCACTAAACTGACAAAACGTATAATACTTAAGTTTCCTCGTGAGATCAGGCTGGAAATTGGCGTCAACAACATGAAAGCATGGATCCATCCTGCCTTGTATCAATGGTTCAGGCTGATGGTGGTGGTGTAATGGTGTGGGGGATATTTTCTTGACACACATTGGGCCCATTAGTACCACAGCCTACCTGAGAATTGTTGCTGACCATGTTCATCCTTTTATGACCACAATGTACCGTGCCATGCCATAAAGTACGAAACATCTCAGATTGGTTTCTTGAACATGACAATGTGTTCACTGTACTCAAATGGCCTTCACAGTCACCAGATCTCGATTCAATAGAGCGTCTTTGGGATGTGGTGGAACTGGAGATTCACATCATGGATGTGCAGCCGACAAATCTGTAGCAAATGCGTGATGCTATTATGTGAATATGGACCAAAATCTCTGAGGAATATTTCCAGTACATTGTTGAATCTATGCCATGAAGGATTTAGGCAGTTCTGAAGGCAAAAGGGCTTCCAACCCGGTACTAGCACAGAGTGTGTAATAAAGTGGCCGGTGAGTGTATATATATTTTTTGTGTTTAACAGAAGAAAGAAACTCAAACAGGTTTGGAACAAGTAATGGGTACGTAAATAATGACCGAATTGCAAGTATTAATAAATGTGAAATATAAATGCATACTCATGCATCACATATTAGCTTAAAGCCCTAGCTTATATAATCAAGGCCAATATTCGACCCAGGCTTTTATCAAGATGTCAAGTAGGCTAAACCTGAATGAAGGGAAGAATCTTTAGTATTACAAAATGTTTAAATACCATTTCAGTACAACAACATCTGTTTAGACTCAACAGGGAAAGCCATAAAAACGGTTTGTGTATTAATTCAACAACATTTTTATTTGGGAAACGCTCTTTTAAACTATATGAGCAGCACCTATTATCATGAATACCAGCCATTTCTTACCGTTTTCTCTCTCTCTCTCTCTCTGAATTTTGAGAATGTAAACTACCTCACTTTTAAGTCACCATAAAATAGTTTCTCCACATAAGAATGATTTGTTAATTTGAGTATTGTTAGCGCTGCGCAAGATCGCACTGTTTAAGTCAATGTGAATCTAAACAACATGATTAAACATGGCTCGTGTTTGGCAGAGCTCGGCAACAGAAAAATAAAATCCCGCCATACAAGGGAAAATTCCACAAGACACAATAGCATAAGCCGCTTAAAGGGAATGTTGTTGCTTGTGAATCTGGCACTTTTGTTTTGCCAAAAGAAAGATTTTTGCCACGCTTTGGAAAACAGTGTTGGAAACAGTGTTCTCCTGTTTCTGCAATGAGAGGGGGGCAGCGAACAGATTCAATAGCAGACTCAGTCACTCGCTGGAAATGATAAATAAATACACGTAATTTCAGTCAAATATTTTTAAGTTGTTTTTGAACAGATGTCAAGAACTCTCGGCTCACAAATTGTTCCCGACCTCCTAAAAAGTTTGCTTTTTCCGCTGTGTGGCAGAAATAGTCCAGACGCCTGACTGCAGTCAGTTGACACTCTTGCAAAACAGGGGGAATAACCGGAGGTTTACATCCACCTGCTAGCGTGAGTCACCGGATTTAGCCGCCAATCTCGCAGATTAAAGTAATTTCATTTTACAACAGGAAACAGAACACTAGTAACAGGATAATTTCAAAATTATTTGTTTTGATCAAAACATAGCTAATGATTATGCCTCCTAAGAAAATGAACAATGAATTTCTTATAGCTAAACGTTTAGTAACCACTTTTTGATATATATTCAAAACTTAGGTGGTTATAGTAGCAAAATGATTAATTAATTGTGCTTACCTTGGTTTAACTTAAAAAAACACACAAGGAATATAGTTTTTGATGAAACTTTTTTGTAGATTACATCATTAGGCCAGTAGGTGGCGACAGGTGATTGTTTTTGTATTTATTCATTTAGTACTGGAAAAATGGCACAATAGTGAGTGAATTCATTAAGGAGTATTGCTTTTTCCTATTCCACTTTTAGCTTTATAAATGAGATAGCTAAATTAATCATTCACTGAAGCATACACTTATAAATAATGATTTAGGAGCTCAACAAATGAGTAACTGAATCATATACACAAGGAATTTGGTCAAAAACGATACATATTTAATCAAATGCTACCTCTTTTTATTTTTATTTGCGGTAATATTTTTAAAACCTTAAAACAACCCAGCTTTGAACAGACAGTATTTTACCATTACTGGAAGAAAAAAATTTAAGTCGCTGATTTGCTGGTATCAAACAATGTGGCCCATTAGAACCAAGTTCCAATATCCAGTCATCTACTCCTTTGATAAATGACATTGACATCAATTACATTGATAAAAGACAACAACTGCACTGTTCTGTGATTTTAACTATATTTATTTGTGAAGTTATAGAAACAGGCAAATCTTTTTTTTTTACTGTATCATGATGAATGATTAAAACACAGACCACTTTTAATGGGATATGAACTGGGAAATAAAAATGTCCTTGATCTTCTGACATACAGTTGAAGTTTACATACACTGTATAAAAAGGCACATAACCATCTAAAAAAAAAAGTCAGATGTTAATGTGACTAAACATTTTCTCTTTTAAAGTTAGGATGATCAAATTTGTTTCTGTTATGCTTAATAGCAGAATAATAAGAGAGAGATTTTTTGAGAAATTGTTATAACTTTTCTTGAAAGTCAAGTTTACATACAATAAGATTATTATGCCTCTGAAAAGGAAAACCTCAAACACACTGCTTCCTTGTGTGACAACATGGGAAATTCAACAAGCCAGAATCAACAAAAAAGCCAGATTACAATTTGCTAAATTACACTGGGAAAAAGACTAATTTTTGGAGACATGTCCTGTGGTCTGATGGAACTAAGCTTGAACTGTTTGGGCATAATGACCAGTGTTACATTTGGAGGACAAAGGGGAAAGCTTACAAGCCTAGGAACACCATCCCAACTTTGAAGTATGAGGCGGCAGCATCATGTTGTGGGGCTGTTTTGCTGCAGGAGGGACTGGTCCACTTTACAGCATAGATGGCATCATGAAGAAAGAACATTATGTAGAAATACTGAAGCAACATCTCAAGACATCAGCCAGGAAATTAAAACTTGGCCACAAATGGGTCTTCCAAACAGACCATGGACCCTAAGCATACTGCCAAATTAGTTAAAATGTGCTTTAAGGACAACAGAGTGAATGTTTTGCCATGGCCATCACAAAGCCTTGAGCTCAATCCTATAGAAAATTTGTGGGCAGAGTTGAAAAAGCTTGTGCGAGCAAGACAGTCTACAAATCTGACTCAGTTACACTAATTCTCTCAGGAGGAATGGGCCAAAATTCCTTCAAACTATTGTGAGAAGCTTGTGGAAGGATAACCAAAACATTTGACCAGATATACAGTTTAAAAGCAAAGCTAAAAAAATACCAAGGAAATGTATGTAAACTTTTGACTGTCTAGAAATTAATAAAAAAATCTCAAAAAAAATTATTTAATTATTCTGGCATTTAGCAAATGTAAATTATTTAGGTAATCCTAACAGACCTAAAATAGTAAACATTTAGTATCATTTACCATCATTTACCATCAGATATTTTTTTTTAAAATAGTTATGTTTCTTTTTTTAGAGTGTATGTAAACTTCTGGTTTCAACTGTATAAGAGGTAATTGTGCAATAAATCCTATACCTTTCAGAACTCAAATCTTTTTTTACTAAAGTCAGTCTGCTAAAGCAGGTTGTGTATTGAGCCACTTTATTATGACATATTGTGTCTAATCTCTGTCTCCACAGTAGTAAACCATTGCATGTTTAGCTCCACTGCTGATTTACACTGCAGTAGGTACATAATGAGAGGCGAAAACAAATATTAAAAATGCTTTGAAGATAAGAAGACACTGTGGGAGAAAACACAGATTTTGCATTGACCTCTTGATCCCAACATAAAGGTCCAGTCAGTAAAAACTTGATCCTTTGTTCACTTAATACTCACTTAATATTAACCAACACAGTTATTGCTTAGTCTATCAATACAGATAATTTAATATATACTGAACATTTATGATTTTAACCTGAATAACAGCAGCAACAGCAAATATCCATGAAGTATAGGCTGACAAATATGCAAAGTTTACATGCAGGTGGGCATACAACTGTACTTTTGAGGCAAAAAACATATCAGTGGGCATTTGCTTCAGTGTCTACAATCCACTTATTGAAACTTTCTCTGCGTTCCAATCCGCATACTATCCGTCCTAAATAGTATGTGAAAATAGAATTAATATGTCCCAAATCGTAATATGTTGAAAAGAGTATGCCAAAAATTCCCGGATGATTTACTATTTCCGGTCAAAATTTTAAGTGTAGAAGTGTCCATACTCTAACCGCTGATATTGCGCACAGCACACTGCGCGTTGGACGTGAATTCGATTAGAACTACAAAACATGGGTGAAAAGTGTAAACAGACTACAAACATGATGGATTTTTATAATTATGTTATAAAAATGTATTTTCTTGTGATAACGGGATTTCGTTGAGACATAATTTCCTCATGCAAGCATATATATTTTTTGCTTGTCAGTTTTGATTAGTGTTCATTTCAAATGCAATAAATCTGTTTATATAAAACTTAGCAACGGTGCTCATAATTGGTGGGTGCGACTAAATTTTGACTGGTGCGCCTACATTTTTAAAGTTAGGAGCACCAGTGCTACCAAGCAAAAAGGTTAATTTCGAGCCCTGAATAAGGTAGGAAATTAAATACGACAGAAATGTGGATGATTGACAGGGCTCTTAACTAAGCAACATAACGATTTGTTTAACGAGGAAGTAGTATGTCCCAAAGCTTGCATACTCTTCTGTTACACACTGAAAAGTATATATTTTTCCTTCACAAAAAAGTACTTACTTTTAGGGTGTAGTATAAATATGCGAATTGGGACGCAGCAAGTGTGTTCCAATGAGCAGGACAGAATAGGACAGAATCAACTGAATTTGGGTCAAATATGGACAAACATGTATATTTAGTCCTATTAATTTAATTAAATAAATAATAAAAATGTAACTGCAAGCAGCAGTAACAGGGTTCAAGCGTTAAGGCCGTAGGCTCATTTATCAATCAAGAAGTCTTTGGCTACTTTAATCAACAATGAAAAAAAACATTTTTGCCATTTACAGTGAATTGCCATAGAAGAAACAGTATTATTCAACTTTTTAATGCTTATAATGCCACTTAAGAGCAAATCACATTACAATTTACCAATCTTTTCCGGATTCACATGGTGCAAATGCTAAATTCCATGAAGGTCAATTTACTTATTTATGAATTACAGGACTTTTGGGATTTCAACTTTATAATTATTTGGTTGCATTGGTTTGTTTACAAAAGAAGTTTTGTTTAGTTTTTTTCTCAAAAAATTGTAAAATACATCAAAATTTTACCAACGTGACAGCTGGATCTGATGATTCCAGCAATACAAGATGATTGAGTCTGTAGTAATCGCTTTTTGAAGTTGTGTTTTGGGCTGCTGTAGCGTTACCATCAAGCCAATTGGTGTAAGCATGGGTAACAGATGGGAGATACAGTTGAAGTCAGAATTTGTAGCCCCCCCTCCCCCCCTGAATTATTAGCCCCCCTGTTTATTTTTTTCCACCAATTTCTGTTTAACAGAGAGAAGATTTTTTCAACACATTTCTGAGCAAAATAGTTATTTCTAATAACTGATTTATTTTATCTTCGCCATGATGACAGTAAGTAACATATAAACAGCTTAAAGTGACATTTAAAGGCTTAACTAGGTAGGATAGGGTAATTAGGCAAGTTATTGTATAATGATGGTTTGTTCTGTAGACTGTCAAATAAATATATATCTTAAAGGGGCTAATAATTTTGACCTTAAAATGGTTTTTAAAAAATTAAAAATTGTATTCTAAGCAAAATAAAACCAATAAGAGGAAAAAATATTATCAGACATACTGTGGAAATTTCCTTGCTCTGTTCAAAGGGGGGCTAATAATTCTGACTTCAGCTGTACATTTAATATCTCTTGTTCAAATACATTATGAACAGCAGCTACACTAAATTATTTTTTGTTCTCTATTTCCACCTGGGGATTCCCATCCTGAGGCTTCTAGAGATCCAAGACCCTTGAAAAGATGAAGCCACCTATCGAAGACTTCAAGGACGACACATACACCTAATACACAAATAGACTTCATTGAACATGTAAACAACATCACCTTTATACTATATAGCTGCAGGTTGCTTATAATAACTTTAAATGTTAAAAGCTATTAGTTACTAGTTACTTAAAGTAATTAGCAAATAATAAAGTTATTGTAACTAATAACTTTTCTGATTTTGATTGTAATACAATAATGTGCACATTTTTTAAAGCTGCTTTGAAACAACAACTATTGTGAAAAGAGCATGTGATGTGAACGGGACGCTGACAAGGAAGTGCGGATCCAAATGCAGGTTTATTGAGAATGGTCAGGCAAGCAACTGTCACAATCATGAGCCAACATGTATGTAGGCAAATCCAGAGTCGTAGTCGTATACACAGGCAGATGGTCAAAAGGAAGGCAGCAGACAGAAGTAAACAAACAAAACAAAATGAGGGTCAAAAACACGGCAAGGCAAGAAAAACACGTTGTAATGTTCACAATACTGTACAAGACTCAACACTGATGTGTGTGTGCACTGTTTAAATAGTCCTGTAATCAGTCCATGAGCAGCTTCAGCTGTGAGTGTTTGCAATCAGACAGGATTAGGAACCGGTGTGTGTGTGCAGTGCATGACTGGATCTTGTAGTCCATATAATGGCGGATTTGTAGTTCTACGCAATCTGTGCGTTTACCAGTGTTCTGCAGCCAGTTGATCGCTGGTGATCGTAACAGTGCTACAAATAAACTTGAATTAAATTGAATTGAACTTCCACCTGGCAAACTTTCAAGTCTCTACAACTTAAGGTTTGATCTGTCTGATCAGTTTTAGGGCGGAAAGGTGACCTTTGGACTTTTCTAAAAATTACAACAGGGCTGAAGCTCTACACTTGAACCCCTAAAATGAACCCTGTGTTTGGCTTTGGCATATTTTACCCAAAATTGCATAGAAATATCCCATACAGCATTTTTTTTTTTTGGAATACCATAAGTGGACCTCAGAAAATATAAAAAAGGTAAAAAAGCAGTTGCATATGTAAATGATAATTGTATACACATTAATAACCTTAAAGGGATAGTTCACCTAAAAATTAAAAACTATAATTTTAATTGAAATATTCTTTTGAGTTTCGTTGTGAGTCAAAGAGTTTTCTTTAATCACCCTTTAAGTGGCCTGAATAAACATCGGCTACTGTGTGTGACTGTCAATTCTAAACCTAAACTAAGGCGGAGGCTGACGTGATCGTTTTTCTCTCTTTCTTTTTTGTTTTTCTCTCTCTTTCTTTCCCCCCTCTGCCCACCTCCTTTGAGAAGTCGCCTCGCTCCTCCTACCTGCCCATAAAAGTGGAAAGCATGAAGCCCTGAACCAAATTTCTGCTTCTGTCTTCTGGATCTTCTTCCTTCACTTCTCACTCAAAAAGAGAGCAAAGCAGAGGCAGAGACAGAGAGAGAGAGAGACAGAGAGAGAGGTGAGTGCTGTATATAATGCGCTCTGAACGGGAAATTAAATTGATAAACATATGGATGTTGGTCTGAATGGGAGTGTGCAAAATATTAGATGATATAGCTTTATTATTTTAGTCGTTAACCATCATTTTAGGATTTGTGTTTATTGTTGTTTTTTTTTATTATTATGTTTTTTCTAAATATATTATTTTCAGCCCTAAAAAGTTATTCCATTTAATAATAAAAAATGCTCATACACTAGAGTGTAAAATATTTTAATGTGCCTCAAATATTTCACAATTATATTAATATTATGACTTGTTGCTTTTTTTTTTTGGCAATTTTGTAAATCATTTCAAAACTCTAACGATTTTCTTTCATATTCCAATCCCAGCTCTATTTCTTGATTTAAGTACTGATTCATTAATGATAATTTAAGCAAAACCTGGTCCTAAATTTATACTTAATAAATATACTAAACAAATATATTTTGTTTTTGCATTTTGTGAAATATCTTAAAACTAATGAAATAATGATGTAATAAAATATGAAAATCTTTAATTCATTCATCTTAAAATTAAGATTTTTAATAACAGATGAGTAATTATGGAATTTCTGTAACAAATTTCCAATTTTATATTGCTCCTAAATTATTTAATTTAATAACATTTGGGGTATTTGAACAATTATTGTTCCTAACTTTTTACATAAGAAATATACTAAACACAGTTAATATCATATTTTTTATATTAATTGCAATAAATATTGTCAGAATTGTGGAAAACAAAATTTGACAAAATGTCAAAATTTTTATATGCAAACATAGGGATTTTAAAACTTACACTTTATTATGTAAACTTTCTTATTAACTTAGGAAAAATGTATTGTGAGACATAATCGAAGAATACTTAATAAAAAGTTATAAACTTGTACTCTATATATTATATGGCCTATATTAACTCACATTAAAGTCGCAATTCTGAAAATGTTGTAATTGCAAGATGAAAACTGAAAATACTGAGGTATAAAAAGTTTAAATTATGAGATATAAACAAATTCAAAATTCTTGGAAAACGTCAGAATTACAAGTTGTAATCATAAAAAGAATTATGAGCATTTTTTAAATTATTTTTATTTATTTGATTAATCCTGTGGTAAAAACAGACTTTATATATTCCAGTTCCAGCTCATTAACGATTCTAATGCTAGTAATATATTACTCTATAAACTTTACCTATTTATTAAATTGATATTAGATCCAATTTTACAGTATATTGCTTCTAAATTATTTAATTTAATAACATTTGGAATATTTGAACAATTATTGGTCCTAACTTTTTACATAAGAAATATATTGAACACAAATAATATTATATTTTTGATGCTAATGTTATGCAATTTTAGTATAATACCCTGAAATAGTAATAAAACTTAAGGTACTGTATGTAATAAAATATGAAAATAACTATTTTTGGCAAATTACTGTTACATATATTACATGTTATTTTAATTCTTAATACTATGTTTTACATGTATTAATATATGTTAAATATTTAATCAAATACTATTAGAAAATTCATAATTTGTCATTCAAATGAGATGGATAATCTAGATAATCTACTTTTTAGAAATTTTATTTAAGATATACAGTTGAAGTCAGAATTATTAGTCCCCTGTTAAGTTTTTTTCTCTTTTAAATATTTCCCAAATTATATTTAACAGAGCAAGGAAATGATCAGTATTTCTGATCATATTATTTCTTCTAGAGAAAGTTTTATTTGTTTTATTTTGGCAAGAATAAAAGCAGTTCTAATTTTTTAAAAACCATTTTAAGGTCAAAATTATTAACCTCTTTTAACAAAAGCTATATATTTTTTCCAAATGTCTACAGAACAAACCATCATTATACATTGACTTGCCTAATTACCCTAACCTGCCTAGTTAACCTAGTTAAGCCTTTAAATTGTGCTTTAAGCTGTATAGAAGTGTCTTGAAAAATATGCAGTAAAATATTATGTACTGTCATCATGGCAAAGAAAAAAAAATTACTTATTAGAAGTGAGTAATCAAAATTAAAAAAAAATCTTCTTTCCATTAAACAGAAATTGGGAAAAAAATAAACGGGGGCTAATAATTCTGACTTCAGCTGTATATAACTTTTTATACTAATATGGATTAGTAACAAACTCAAGTGGTTATCCAATCCTTTAAACAAATTTTGATTTGATTTTGGATTGAATATAAAGTTGTGCAGCAGATTCAATCTATAGTTCATATCCTGCTTCATGCCGCACCTGCTGTTGTGCAAGAGTCTTTCTCCAGCTCTGCTCTAGGGCTTGGTATATTTCTAGAGCCACATTCACTTTACTTTCACTTTGATTTTCCTGGCACTGGGCACGATTCTGAGCCCTGACATTTTTTCCTGCTTCCTACAGCGATCAGTGCTGGATGTTCAGAAGAGTCATTCCTACGGGCACAAGACCAGGCAGAGCTCTTTTTCCTTCCCTTTCCCCAGATATATTGAAAAAAATACAGTTTTTTTTTCCACTTTGGGGCAGACACTGATCGCTAAAATTGATTAAACTGTCAATGCAATTTGATCTGGGATGCTGTATGTCTGGATTCAGAAGATGTTTTTTGGTGTAGAAGCTGTGTTTGTAATAAGGATTGCCATATTGGTTTTGATCGATGTTTTTTTGTGATTATTACAGTGCTTTCAAGAAAGGATTGTTAAGTGTCTTTGGAAATTTTATATTTATTAAAATTAGGAAGATTAATGATACTTTTTTACATTCTTATGGAAGCTTTTAAATGTGAAATAAAGTTAAATTCAGATCAATTCGAAGCCAATTCGAAGTCAAAAAACAAAAACAATCAGATTTGCAAAATGAGAATTCTAGATTTAGAGGTTAAAAAAACTAAAAAATTACACTAAATAATGTCAGAATTGTTGAAAAAACAATCCTAGAAACACTTGATAAAATTGTAAAATAAAAATGTGATTTAATTGTGAATATGTAAACTCCTATTAACTTAGTCAAAATTCTGAGGAAAAATGTATTGTGAGACGTAATAGAAGATTTTTTATTCAATATATACAAAACATAAACTCAGAATTAAAGAAAGAGGCCTATATTAATTCCCATTAAAGTCACAGTGCACAAGTTGTAATTTCAAGATGTAAACTGAGAATATAAAGTAAAAAAGTCAGAATTGTGGGATATAAAATAAGTCAAAAGTTGTAATAATGAAAAGAAATATGAGGGTTTATTTATTTATTTTTTATTTTATTTTATTAATCCTGTGGTAAAAACAGGCTTCATGTAATCCAGTTCCAGCTCATTAATGATTCTAATGCTAGTAATATATTACTCAATAAACTATACCTATTTATTAAATTATCATATTGTTAAATTGAATATTTTAAGTACCGTTAAATAAACTGTTCTCAACAATGTCATAAGAACAGTTCCAATTGATCCCGATTGAGCCAGAGAGTGAATCATTAGACTTCGTTCTCAATTTAATATTATTTATTTAGTTACAGAGCATCTTTATGAACCTCGTATCCCTGCTGTCTCTTTTTCTTCCATTATTTGTAACTTTTCCTTTGATTCATTAATCAGTCACAGACGAAGCCTGACCTGTGAATGTTCCTCCTTCAGTTCCCTCCGGATATTAACAGATTGATGCTTTATAACTTTGTTTCTGATCTGAATGAAAGCCGTGCTCTCTTACACAAATAGGAAACAAAGGAAATAAAAGGGAAAGTAAGCCTTACTTTGAAGGATTTCAGGTCGCTCCATTCCAGAGAAATTTCTTTGTGACTACATATTATTAGCATTTTTTTTTTATTCCAGCCTATTGAAGGTGTAGTTGGCATCATGAATGCTGCTATTGTCCTGACCTCTATGTGGAGACCAAAAGCTATTTACTATTCAAATCTCCTCCATTTCGAAATATAGAATTTCAAGTCTTCCCTGGCAGAATTTTCTCATGTCAAATCAACGTCGTACTGAAACACGAACACCAAAATGTGGCGGCCCATTGATTTAAAGAGGGGTTTGGCTCAGCTCTGAGATTTGGTTTCTAAGACGCCAGATATTTGCTAGGCTGACAAGGCTCAGGGCTAATCAACAATTTATGCATTTATTATGTGTACTTTCCCTGGAAAAGCTCAGGATACTGTGTAACAGAGATTTTGTGTATTATATGTACAGTATGTGTGTGTGTGAGTAAAAGTTTTATATTACTTTTATTCTATAAAATTTCTTATATTTTTCAAATAGGAATATTATCATTTAAAACATTTTCCCTGTAAATAGCAATCAGAATAACAAATGTTTTCATTGTTGTGATTGAACAATCCCAATCAAATATTTATTTCTTAACTTAAGTATTTTTTTAGTAAGTTAAAAAATTGGATTTGCGCTTAAAATATATAATATAAAAAAAATACAGCACATTTTTTGTTATTTTATGCAAAACAAAACAAATATGACATTTTACTAAAGCACATTTTTACTCACATTTCAAGCATGCATCTGTATAATATGCATTCTTTTATCATTTTCATAGTTTTGTTTGATCTCATTGATCCCATATGATTCATGATTTCAGAAATCAATTTTATCAATAGCATTTCAAAACTATTGAATCAGAATTGATTGTAAACGTGCATTAAAATAACAATTCTGAGAAAAATAAGTAATATATAACTATAATTAGAAAAACATTGCATCTGAAAGAAATAAACTCAGAAATATGTCAAAATTCTGAAAAAAAAGACTCTTAATATAGTTGCAATTCTAAAACAAAACAAAATAAAACTCTTATAGAGATCTAAATTGCAATTACAAGTTTAAAAATGTAGAAGTGTGAGATGCTAATTAAAGACTCTTATAGAAATCCTATAGACTTACAACAAAGTCACAATTCTGCACTCTCACAAAAAAAATGTATAATGTGGTACAAATAATGTTCCTTAAGGAACAGTTTTGTACCTTTGTAAAAGTTGCACCTTACAGCAGAGGTTCTCAAAAGGGAGGTTCCGGCCACCATGGGGCCCCAGGGAGCTCTGTGGGGGGTCGCGTCATATTTTTACATTTTTTAGCAGTGGACAATTAGGAAAACGATCATGTTACCTTAGTTTATTTTATCCCCTGGCTGACCAAAAAATTGACAAATTTGTGATTCGTCCTCCTTCAGCAGCTAATACTAATGACCCAAGCATTCTAGACCCCGGTGAGGAAGCTTTAAACATTTCAGGTCACAGCGCTAGCAATACTGGTAACACGGAATGCAGAAAATACCAAGATAGTTACCTGAACTATGGTTTTATTCCATTTTCTCGAAGCAAAGAGTCCCTGACCCAGCCACAGTGCATTATCTGCACTAAAGTTCTTGCTAACGAATGCATGAGGTTGTCCAAATTAATAAGACATTTGCAGACGGCTCATCCTCAATACCGCGATAAGCCCAGAGCATTTTGTGAGCGCAAGGCAAAAGAATTGACACACACCAAAAATGAGATGAAGTTACAGCTACTGACAAGAAAATTGGCAACTAATTGGCAACTAATATAGGGCCAATTTAAAGGCCAAAGGCTTACGTTTTTTCAGTTACAAATGGCCTACTGATGTTTTGCTTTTATATTTTACATTAGGCTATTATTTGTGCGTAAACATATCTAGATATAGTAATGAACATATCGTTTGTTTTAAAACTTAATTTTTTTTGTCATCCTTACTGCAAACTTATATGAGCGATAATATCATTAAATATTGAGGGGGGCCATACAATATTTTCCAGGGGAAAAGGGGGTCTCAGGCGAAAAAGGTTGGGAACCACTGCCTTACAGTATATAGTACAGAAAAGACCTCTTGTTCTGTATCTTTTATGGTACAATTGAAATGAAGGTACACAACTGTTCTCATAAAAAAGGTACAAAAATGTTAAACAACTCTTTTTGTAAACGTTATTACAATATCTATGAAAATAAATATAATTGGGAGGGTAAAGTGATTTTAGGTCATTTAAAAGCATATGTTTAAAGAAACTCATAAACATTAATTGTTAAGTTCCATAAAACGGTGCATTTACACAAAAATAAACTTTTTAATAACATTGTTTAAAAATGTAATTGATTTTTTATATTTACTGAAGGGCAACCCAGTGGCGCAGTAGGTAGTGTTGTTGCCTCACAGCAAGAACGTCGCTGGGTCGTAGGTTCGAACCTCGGCTGGGCTGGGTCAGTTGGCGTTTCTGTGTGGAGTTTGCATGTTCTCCCTGGGTTCGCGTGGGTTTCCTCCGGGTGCTCCGGTTTCCCCCACAGTCCAAAGACATGCAGTACAGGTGAATTGGGTAAGCTAAATTGTCCATAGTGTATGAGTGTGAATGTGTGTGTGGAAGTTCCCAGAGATGGGTTGCGGCTGGAAGGGCATCCGCTGCGTAAAATCGTGCTGGATAAGTTGGCGGTTCATTCCGCTGTGGCGACCCCGCAAGGGACAAAGCCGACAAGAAAATTAATGAATGAATATTTACTGAAAATAAATTGACACATTTTGGATATAGCAAGACGCAGTGGCGCAGTAGGTAGTGCTGTCGCCTCACAGCAAGAAGGTCGCTAGTTCGAGCCTCGTATGGGTCAGTTGGCGTTTCCGTGGGGAGTTTGCATGTTCTTCCTGCGTTTGCGTGGGTTTCCTCTGGGTGCTCTGGTTTCCCCCACAGTCCAAAGACATATGGTACAGGTAAATTGGGTAGGCTAAATTGTCCGTAGTTTATGAGTGTGTATGGAGGTTTCCCAGAGATAGGTTGCAGCTGAAAGGGCATCCGCTGTGTAAAACATGTGCTGGATAAGTTGGCGGTTCATTCCGCTGTGGCGAACCACCGGTTTAATAAATGGACTAAGCCAAAAAGAAAATGAATGAAATGAATGGATATGGCAAAATGCTTTTAAATAGTTCTTGATGGAACACTTTTGACACTGTTAAGATACAAAGTGTTTTGTCACTGTAGTGCTACCTTTATGGATCAGATTTGTACCTTTGATGAAGGTACAATATTGTATCTGCAGGTTTTAAAACCCAAAGGTACATTTTGGTTTCCCATGGTAAAAATCATGTCCTTAAAGGTACAAACTGCAATGGTACAAATTTGTTTCTCTATCATAAGGTACAATTCTTTTTTATAAAAAGGTACTGCCCTCGTGACAAGGGTTTGTACCTTCTTTGGTACAACATTGTACCATTTTTTTCTGAAAATTACATGATTATGAAATCTAAATGCACTTACTCACTATCCTTCGGCTTAGTCCCTGGTTTATCAGGGCAGGGGTCACCACAGCGGAATGAACCGCCAATCCAAATCCAAAAAAAAAAAAAAATGCATTTCAAAATATTTTGAAACAGCCATGATACAAATAAGTCTTGTTTTCTGAAATCTAGTCTGGGAAGGTCCTGTTTTTTATTTTGGCTTCAGGATGTTCACATATATTGGGAATAAAAAAATTATTATTACACACAAATTCTTACATATACTGTAGTGCCTTGAAGTTTAGCCAGGCCTCTTTTTGATTCTCACAGTGGAATAACTGACAGACCCAAAGTGTAGAGACGGTGAAGGCTGAAAGCCACTCGTCTCTGAGCATGAGCAGAACTAGGGAGCGTGGGCTTGGAATGTGACACTTACATTCACAAAGACATCGGCACACCTCTGATCCTGACATGTGTTTGCAGTGATATAAATCACCCGCATCAGTGTCTCGCTTGAACAACGAGAGTCATCTGAGGCCACCAGGTATTAAGCTGGTATGACAATGCTAAGGTTGTTTATGAGAACAGGCTTGTGTCTTCATAATTCATGCTTTAATGCTTAAAATTATACTTAACAAGGTCTTTTGACATTCAAAAGTTGCCAGTGAATGTTGGGCTAAAATATATTGGTAGAATAAGACCATATAATAAGCATTTTTACAGTATAAAGTACATTTTGCCTATGGAAAACCACATATACAAGAATGTGTGTGTGTGTGTGTGTGTGTGTGTGTGTGTGTGTGTGTGTGTGTGTGTGTGTGTGTGTGTGTGTGTGTGTGTGTGTGTGTGTGTGTGTGTGTCTGTCTGTATATTTTTTGACCCCCTTAAAACCCACTGGTCTTAAATTTAGCTTTTAATTCTGAATTTAACTTCCAAACATGACAAGGAATACCAACTGATTGTTGATTCTACAAAACATGCCATAAATATAAAAGTTATTTCATTTATTTAATTTTTTATTATTTTATTACAGTATTTGGCCTCCCAAAACTACCCCAGTACATTTGAAAAAAACCGTTTTGGTACCAATTACAAATATATGACTTCCTTTGAAATGTCTGCCATAGCTTTTCCAAATAAAATGATAAGAAGTATAAAAATGAAAGTATTTTTCCTTTTAAGGCACCAATGGGGCACCCATTTCGTTTTAATAGAGGAGAAAGAGTGGCTTTCTTCTACCTCATTGTCGTTAATATACTGCCCGAAATCTCTTATTCCCCCTGGACTAAAACATATGGTTACATGAAACACTTCCCTGCGAGGGAGAGCGAATGTGTGCGAGTTACTGAGCGAGCGAGAGAATGTGTTTTACAGCAGTTCTGGCTCTCGGTCTGTTCTGTCAGCTGATTCTACATTCCGTTGCAACTCGACCTCAGTGTATTTGAACAATATCACATGAGCAAGAACATCATTGTACTTAATATCACTACAAGAGGGTCATGAGCTGGCTTTTAATTATTTTGTACTCTTCTCAGATATCCACTTATAATATAATCAAGATTTTACTTCAACAAAACAAAATAATCTTCTGTCTTGTTTTGACCTCCTCATCTGAACACAGGCATGGCAGATTGTAGAATGCAACTTCAGCATTGGGAATATGTGATTCAGCCTACATTTTTGTGGTTTATACTTTGATATGTTTGACTGCAGTTTCTAGGTAAAATGAAGAATACGAGGCAGTCTGATGGCAACAATTTTTGCTACTTAACACACTAAAGATGTGTACAGGGACATATTACCTATGAATAAAGGATTATTGTCTTGTAGTTCTTTGCACAACATCAAATAAATACCATAACGGACCTTAACAATGTCTATAATTTATAATCAAATATGTTTGTCTTGAATATTTGTCTCCATATTGACAACTTTTCTGAAGTGATCATTTTGCTCGGTATCTCACTTTGCTTTGAGAACAAAGCATCACTGCTTGAATTGTTTTGCAATTGTTTTTGGTTTTTTCCCCAACATTAATTAATACAGATGTGATGCAGTACACAAGGTTTTCGTGTGTGATACATTTTTTGGATAAAAATATTTTAAAAATACATGCAAAATTTTCTGACTTCAGTGTGAAAACAACTTAAGTCAGTAGTATTTAGAACTAGCCTTATACAGTATAAAAAATAGACATTTGTGTTACAGTATATAGACTTTAAAGGTTACTTTCCCTGTTTTCTTTCTTTCTTTTTTGCGTAAAAAAAGCTTTTGCTCATAATAGTGCATAGCTACCATCATTAAGCTTTTTTTAAGAAGCAAAAGTGTCAACGAATGGTTCTATGTGGCATGTTGTATAGAAGTTTTCTGGGCTTATACAGTACGGTTTGGTGAAAGCAATTCAAAATTGAATGTTTTGAAGAAAATCCTGACTTTGGCCATTTGTCTTGTGCATGATTTCAATCCATACCATTAGTGTTGTAATTCCCTCCTTAAAAGTAAACAAGTTGAGTGATTTGATAAATCCTATTTAATAAAACGTGAAACGCAATGCCTAGGATTCTGTAAAATTATCCATGTAGTTTCATCACAGAGCATCACTCCGAATGTGAAATTCAATTATCAGAAGAAAGTCAGAACGACATAAACATGATATATTTTGATGAACATTTTCCTCAACAAAAAAAGAAAAGAAATAGACTGCATCTTTTGTTAGATTTCTGTTTATCTCGATTTCTCACAATACTTAGCTTTTTTAGGTTTCTAGAAATTGTTGAACACTAGTAGTCTCAAGAATTAGTAGTCCAGGTTGGGATTTTCATTAAATAACACACATTTTGTCAAACCTGTTTGTGTGTGTGTTTGAGTGTGCCTTCTGGCATCTTCTCCTGTTTACTGTCGGCACCTCATTATCACGTCGTACTGACGGTAAAGCTCCTCAAATTCAGTAGCCAGATCTGAAACTGCAGCTCCAAAATACTGCATCATAAATCTATTTGTCAGCATTTTAAAAAACAGCACCTTAAACTGATCTCTTTTTTTACTCATTTGCAGACATAAATTCTAATAAAGTTACACATTTAATCAGTTTATGCATTTAAAGGTGACCTATTATGATCCTTTTTACAAGATGTAAAATAAGTCTCTGATGTCTCTAGATTTGTGTATGTTTTAGCTCAAAATAAAATACACCAAAAATTGAATAAAAACAAAATAATTGTGCCATTTTGGTGACTGTTACTTTATATTCAAATGAGATTGTGCTCTTTTCAAAAGAGGGCAGAGCTACAAATGCCTGTGTGTCAGCATAGTGGCAGATTTTAAAAAAAAGGCTAACATCCTATGCTAATGGGCGGGGATTTCTGTCATCTTTAAGGTGACACGGTGGCTCGGTGGTTAGCACTGTTGCCTCACAGCAAGAAAGTCACTGGTTCAAGCCCCGGCTGGGTCAGTTGGCGTTTCTGTGTGGGGTTTGCATGCGCTCCTCGTGTTCTCGTTGAACCACACAGTCCAAAGACATGTGGTACAGGTGAATTGAATAAACTAAATTGGCTGTAGTGTATGTGTGTGTATGGATGTTTCCCAGTACTGGATTGCAGCTGGAAGGGCATCTGCTGTGTAAAACATATGCTGGATAAGTTGGCGGTTCATTCTGCTGTGGCAATCTCTGATGAATAAAGGGACCAAGCCGAAGGAAAATAATTGAATGAAGGTCTCCTTTAATGATAACTGAACCCACAGCCTTGATAACAAATATTTGTTACCCAATGAGTAACACAGACAGAGTTTAATATTTAATAAAAGACTTTAGAACAGAGTATAGAACAAGAATAATTTTTTTTCTTGATGTGAACAGGTTTTTCAAGAACACAAGAATCCTGAAAGTGTCTCAATGCAAAAAAGAAAAAGAAAATAAAGAAAGAAAAAGTGCTGGGTTCAGATCCCTCACAACCCCCTATTTTTATGTTGTGTTTGGAAATGTACTTTAAAGTTATTACATTTTTTTTATATCATTGGACATTATGCAAGATATCAAACCAAACACCATCTAAAAACATTAGGCTAAGGATTAATTTTGTAATTAAAAAAAAAATTATAGGCTAAACTATAATTTAACTAAATATTTGTCAATTGAGTTTGTCCACATTTACCCAAATTTGGGTGGAAACAACCAAGCATATGTAGAGTGCATATATATTTTAAAATATCAGATTTTATATAATGTAAATATGTTGATTTATGCTATTGGCAGAAATCATAAGGCTTTAGGTTGAACAGGTCATAATAACATTGAGTGTATAACTCCAACTACGAAGTTGACACCCAGCATGCTCTTCTTTATTTGTTTATTGTGAACAGAAGTAAGACATCTGGAAGCAGTCAGAAAAGTAGGAATGGAAATTTGATTATATTAGAATCGGGGCAGGGCGATAACAGAGCAGTGGCATGGAACCAAGCAGACGAATGCTGCGGTTGTAAATTTTGGCCAAAAAGACATGAAGAAAAACATTAATTCCTGCTCTCTGCATTGGAAGTGTAGGGTTGCTGTTGTTATGTCCTGCTTGTCCTTGTGGTTTTGACCCTCGCTTCTCAACATACTTTTTGTTTGACCTTTAGTTTCAGCACCAAAAGCTTGCAACAGATTTTTTTCTGGCATGCTCAAATATCCAACACAGTACAGAGGAAACACACTTTGTTTCAGCGTCGTGAATCTGATAAACAAGCACGAAGATTCAGCAGGCCAGGTTATGAACTGTTGGGTTCAGAATGAACGGATGCCTTCATGAGCCATAATCTTCCCATGGAAATGAATTCTCCTGAACTGCTTCTCCTGGGATTGTTTTGGCATCTCCTTGGCGATTTATGCTGGGTGGTATGATCATGGATGCAAAAGAGAGCTATTGATTATGATATTCTGTAGCACTTGATATTTTTCAGACAGAGCCAGCAGTAATTGAGAAATGTTCCCGTGGAATGAGGTTGTTTTGATGTCCACAAACGTTTTGGATACGGAGAACATTGGACGGCCGTTCAGTCTGACTTGCCAGTCCTTTTCAGAGCTGTTTTTCAAAAGTTGAGTTCTATTGTGCACGTATAGTCAGCAGTAAGAGTGACACGAGATCCTCTGAAAACAAATCTTTGGGTGGAGTTATAAGTTAGGCAAGCCCAAGGAATGAAATTTATTTCTGAGAAATGAACTGTCTGGTTTGTGTCCGGTGCCTATTGAATAAGGGAAACTAATGAATGTATGAATGAATGTGAATAGTTGTGACTCATCCCAGCTAGCAAAATTCCTGTGGCTCAAATCCAGCCCACATACCGCATAAAATGATGGCACTTGGGCGGTCCGCTCCTGTTTGCCAGATCTGGGCCACAATTAAGCCATAGCAATATAACATCAAATGAACCAGAACTGACCCTATTCTGGGCCACAAGTTGCTTTTATTCTGGCCCAGATCCGGCACACACCAGACACTTACATGTGGACCACATACTGAGTGGAATGATGGCTCTAGGGCGGTCCGCTCCTGTTTGTCAGATCTGGGCCACAAATAAGCCAAAGCAATACCACATATTAGCCAGAATTCAGCCAAATGAACCACAACTGACCCTATTTTGGGCCACAATTTGCTTTTATTCTGGCCCAGATCTGGCCTACACCTTACACTTGCTGGGTGTGGCAAAGTACAAAAATCCCAGCATGCATTGCATAATGAATACATTCCATAGCTTATTGATGCTACAGTTTTCATGATTTTCTTTTGATTCTGCTGTTTATGTTGACGTTGTAGATTTTGTCACTTTTAGTATCCTGTTTGTGAGTTTTGTTCATTTTGTTAATTTTCATCGTTGTTGAGGTCTATATGCTGATTATTGATGTCTCTGTGAGCAGAAGTTGAACCATAGATTTTTTTTTAGCTTATAAAACTCCACAATTCTGTGGCATGTGAAAGCATGTTACTTTTAATAATGAATTAAACATTGGTTAACATCAGTGAATTATATTATTTCATCACAGGTTGTGCCTCACTTAATTTTATTGTTTTTTTTTTACTTGGCTTGTTTGCTGTAATGAATAAACTTTTCAAGCAAAGTTCCTAAAAGTTACAGCAGCCCAAAAGAAAATTTATATTAAGAGGTTTAGGGCTATGAACCCAACTAAAGCAAACACTTTTCTCCATGATGGTGACTCTAGTCTATGTGCACGTATGTTTTAAGATAACTGGGCCACATTTGCCATATCTTCTCTGGGCCGCTTTAGGCTCACAGCCACATTAGCCAGAGCTAACTGTTCCAAATATTTGCCAAAAGTGGCCCACGTTTGATTTAGAATAACTGGGCCACATTTGCCATATCTTCTCTGGGCCACTATAGGCTCAAATCCACATTAGGCATAGCTTACTCTGCCGAATATTCGCCAAAAGTGGCCCAGATATCTTTTAAGATAACTGGGCCACATTTTCCATATCTTCTCTGGGCCACTATAGGCTAATGGCTGCATTAACCAGAGTTTACTGTGCCAAATATTTGCCAAAAGTGGCCCACATATTTTTTTAAATAACTGGGCCACATTTGCATATTTTCTCTGGGCCACATTAGGCTCACAGCCACAATAGCCAAAGCTTACTGTGCCAAATATTTGCCAAATGTGGCACACATATTTCTTACGATAACTAAGCCAAATTTTCATTTACACGTGTGAGCCACTTTAGGTTTAGACCCAGATTACCCTTAAATGACAATGCCACATTTTTGCCAGCTGTGGCCCACATTTGTCCTCAGGAAGTAGTATGTCGGGAAGACATTTGTCATTTGGGCCAAATTGATCATTTTCCACATGGGCCACATTAGGCTCACATTCAGATTACATTTTGCCATAAGTGCCAAATCTTTGCCTTAAATGGCCCATATATGAATTTGAATCTTTGGCCCCCCTTTGCCATTGTACAGATGGGCCACTTCAGGCTCACATTCATATTGTCTGGGCCGAAGGAATACCACCAGTGCTGCATAACTGCCTAAAGTGGCCCACATTCGTATGCTATCTGGGATGTAGACCTAGTATGAAAAAATGTCTGCACTCTCAGTGAGAGGAACTGAATATATGTAGACTAGTGTAAGCTATGAAGGGATGATAAACTGGAGAGGTTTCAGATTTATGGAAAAGGTGGAAACTATATCTTTGGAGGCACAATCAACCTGGCTGGCAGCAACTCAATAAAAATGGTTTATATGATACTTTGTCTTTTTGTTCTATTCATGCTAGATCAATCAAGATCTCTGTTTACAGTAGCTCACAAAAGGGAGTCAAGGCTCCGGCCTCCCACCCACATGCTGATCCCAATACGTCGGTATGTATTAGAATCAAAAACCCATTCTTTAAAAAGCATTCCAGTTTTACAAATTTTCCACCCTCAATCAAAGCAGGATGCCCTCTCCATTATGGGCTCGCTTTGGTTTAGACTCACAATTTTAGCACAGCTGTTGGCTTTCTAACTGAAGTGCTCAGTTTCCTGTTCATTGCAGTTTTGGGGACAGCACTTTAGAGGATGTGGCTCTTAAGAAGTAAGAAACACATCAATTCATTTGTGCCACAGTGGTAGATTAGATGTCTTAACCAGTGGGTATTTTTACATTTGTGTCACTGGCAGAAAATGGCATCACGTTGTTGTCCACATGCTTGTATAATTTTTTGATATTATAGGATGTGATAATTTTTAAATTTTGAATGTCTCTGCACAAAACACTAAATACATAATAATGACATGGGTTAGGAAACAAAGCATAAGAACAGGAGTATAAGCAAGTTTTTAGGTTGCTCAGAATTTTTTGTAGTCAGATGGTGTAGTATATCTGTTTTGTGGTCATTTCCTGACCTCTAGTGGTCACATTAATGTATAATAAATGTTTTATTTCCTTTAGTATACACATATTTCAAGAGAAAACATTTTTAACTTAAATGTTAAATGTTATTTTGACCTTATTTTTCATGTGACTATGGTTTGAATTATAGGGAAAATATATAGACTACAGAAGGAACAGTGCACTATTAGTTGTTTATTATGACTAGATCCAAGGTAGAGCTATAATAAAATACTCATTAAAACATAATCTTAATACTGAAGAACGTCCTATTTTAAATTTAATTTTGTCATCGACTACATTTGATAAACTATTTTTATCATCATCTGTATGGTTTTCTTTGTTTCAAAAATACTGACACTTCCTTGTTCTGTTGTCAGTTAAAGGGACAACACAGTTTTACAGACAACTAGTGTATAAACCAGAAGGCATTGGAACGGCTTGAAAAAGATTCATTAAAAAGACTGATTGGAATCCACAACTCTTGTGCTTTTCCTTGTGTGTAACACCTATCACTGCATATTCTTTTGAACAATGCTATTAAAACAAAAAGTGATTTCAATGCTGTTTTTATTGTACTGACAATTTTACATAAATTAAAAACTATATTCTACAAAAATATAGTCACAGAAATGTTCATGAAGTGAGTATTATGACATAAACTGTAACCCCCAAAAAGACGATAACATTTCTCAGCTACATAGTAAGTTAAAATGTTTGTCTAAAACTCAGTCTTTTACTGATTGTTGATTGTTTAGTTCTGGTAGGGAGATAAGTCAATAAACTTAAGGGTACCAGCTCTTTAACCAGACATACAACAATGAGCTGTTTCAGTAAAAAATAAAAAGTGATTTTTGTAACCTTTAATCTGGACCCTGACTGCTGAATTTCCTGCTTTTTCCCAAGCCTGCTAATTTCAAACTTCTCCATTCAACAGGACATGGCTGGGCCTCTCCTCTCTGCCCGCTTGTTTGTACTGGTGGAGCATTTGTGCCTGCTACATCATATCCATGCGGGGGCATTTTATGGACACAAGCCATTGCCTCAAAAGCGCCAGCCTCTGCCACAGTTACCTCTTCTACCACATGGCAATGAGGGAATAACCCATCACCATTACCATGGAAAGGAAATCCCTCAACTTCCATTTGGAAATGAGATGCCTTTGCTTCCCCAGTATGGGAAGGAACGTCCACAGTTTCCCATGCATATGGGCATACCCATTGCAGGAAAAGGTTGGTAAATTTGCTAAACACTTTACATGACTTTATATTCACTTGGTAAGTTCTTTTAAGTTCTTTTCTCAGGGTTGCCTGTATAATTTAAATGAACTGTAAAGGCAATGCGATGTTCATTTAAAGAAAGCATTTTAATGGATGAACCTCTTAAAAACACCTGTCATCAGATTTAATCTAAAATATTTAATACTTTATATATTTTTGACCATGTCATTTTTATTTACTCATTTTAACATCCTATTTGACTGTTTCTAAACAATTGTTTTTGTTTATTTCTATTCTTTCTTCTTGTTTTCAGGTGAAACAGTTCCAAGAGGACAGAAAGGTCCCCCTGGAGAGCCCGGTCCGATAGGGCTTCAAGGGCCTCAGGGCCCTCCGGGACTTCCTGGTCATGGTATCACAGGGCCTACAGGTAAACCTGGTCCTCAGGGCCCACCAGGCCTTCCTGGAATTGGAAAGCCGGGTATGGCAGGTTTGCCAGGAAAACCTGGAGGTATAGGTTTACCAGGGCCAAAGGGTGAGTTAGGACCAATTGGTGGTGAAGGACCGATAGGACTACCAGGACCTCCAGGTCTTCCGGGGCCACATGGCCTACCAGCTGTGGCGAAACCAGGGGGACAAGGACTCCCTGGACAACCTGGCCCTCGGGGTGAACCTGGACAAAAGGGCTTTCCAGGCATCCCTGGCCTTCAAGGGCCAAAAGGTGAGAATGGTTTTGGTCTCCCAGGATTGCCAGGCATAAAGGGACTTCCAGGATCGCCTGGACCACCAGGACAAGTAGGACTACCAGGAGTTGGCAAACCAGGACTGAATGGAATACCTGGGGTTCCTGGGGGGCAAGGTAAACCTGGTGCACTTGGAGAACCAGGGCTGGCTGGAGTACCTGGGGAGAGAGGACAAATTGGACCACCAGGTCTGCCAGGCTTTGGCAAACCTGGTTTAGATGGCTTGCCAGGGAAACCAGGTCTCCCAGGTGGAAGGGGTGAGCCTGGTCCCACGGGTTTGCCTGGGGGTCCAGGCTTGCCTGGATTTGGCAAGCCTGGTTATCCTGGCCCCAAAGGTGAAAAGGGGCATGGTGGATTGCCTGGGTCACTAGGCCCAAAAGGTGAAAAAGGCCATGGTGGTCTTCCTGGAATGATTGGACTGCCAGGGCCAAGTGGCCTCCCAGGTCCTCCAGGTCTTATGGGACCCCCTGGAGGCATTGGATTTCCTGGTCCAAAAGGAGAAGGTGGTGCAGTGGGACCAAAAGGACTATTAGGTCCAAAAGGTGAACCAGGACCTCCAGGTCTTCCTGGCAAGCCAGGATTCCCAGGAGAATTGGGGCAACCAGGACCTAGAGGCTTAACTGGTCCCTTAGGTCCCAAAGGTGAAAGTGGACACAAAGGCTTACCTGGGCTGCCTGGAGTGCCTGGAAAGCCTGGTACAAAAGGAGAACTTGGATTTCCAGGTGAGAAAGGTCACCCAGGGCCTATGGGAATACCAGGATTAATGGGTCCAGCAGGACCAATAGGCCCACCTGGTCTGCCTGGCCCAAAAGGAGAATATGGACCACCAGGAAAACCTGGAATCCCAGGTGAGGGAAAACCAGGACTTCCAGGCCCAACAGGTCCTGCTGGTATACCTGGACCGGGTGGGCCCCATGGTCCGCCTGGAATACCTGGTCCTCCTGGCCCACCTGGGCTACCTGGACCTCCTTCTCAAGCTCCGTTTTTTGGGCAAATACTTCCCGAGACAGGTCCTGGGTTTGATGGGGGAAAAGGGAGTTATAAGAAAGAAAAACCTGGAGGAGCTGTTATTGGTAGGCATGGCCTAGAAATGCCTGCGTTTACAGCTCAGCTGACAACCCCATTCCCCCCAGTTGGACAACCTGTTGTCTTCAACAAAATTCTGCATAATGGAAACCAAAATTACAACTCGCAAACTGGCATCTTCACATGCAAAATACCTGGAATTTACTACTTTGTCTACCATGTTAATTGCAAAGGAAACAATGTATGGGTGGGTTTATACAGAAACAATGAGCCAGTTATGTATACATATGACGAATACAAGAAAAGTTACCTGGATCAGGCATCAGGGAGTGCTGTGCTGCCTTTACACATTGGAGACACTGTTCATGTCCAGTTACCATCAGAACAAGCAGCAGGACTTTATGCTGGTCCTTACGTCCACTCATCATTTTCTGGGTATTTGTTATATCCTATGTGAATATGTGAAAAAATGCATAAACGGTCACATTTGGTGTCTCTAGTACTACAAAGGCAATGGTTCTTGATATAAAATAAGACAATGCTAAATATATGTTTAAGCATACATATAATTTGAAACCATTTTACAGTATCTTACGGTATTTGTTCATCCATATGGTTAGCACTTTGTTAGAACTTTTATCACATTATTTATTTGCATATTTCCTATTGTTTGACAGTATAATGATTGTAAATGGGGGTCACATTGACTACACATCAGTGTAATATGATGTGATATTGCCATAATGAGGAATGTTCACGTTTGTTGGAAATGCACTATTTTTCTGCTGTCTTAGTTTTTCTTTCTACCATCTCAATGAATTTCAGGAAATGATGTGAGCACATGCATACAGGTTATCTCATTAACTAACAGCATCAATAAAAATACATATCTAAAACTTTCCTGAACCTTTAATTTACAAAAGGTTCTTTCAAACCCAATTTATCAAAATATAACTCAGTGGTATTGTTTGTCAGTGAGTACATTTTCAGTTTTAAAAGTGTATAAGGTCATATAAACACTCAAACAGTCCTAGGAAAATGTATGTAATTTATTTTTATTTTTACTACTGAATGACTAAATTTGTATATGTGCAAAGAAAAAGTGGGGCACAAAACAGAGGGAATTTATTCTTTGTTCATTTATATTTTACTGTGGTGCTAAACTGTTAAACAAATATTGATTAAGATTTAATGTAATTTTTGATGTGTTTTTTTTAAATAAATATATTTACTGAAGTTGTGTGAATTTGTTATCAGTTTCACAGAAAAAAAGAAAGAATAATTGTTTTCAATCTTGATACAGAACTTCATTCATGGAATTTTGTGATAACCAGTAATTTACACTTAGCTAGATATTATAGCAATGCATACCTTACATTATTAAGTAATTAACTGCATATTAAGTGCATGATTGAACTTGTGTGTTTACTCCACTTAATGTGCAATTACACAAGTATATATATACAGTTGAAGTCAGAATTATTAGCCCCTCTGTATATTTTTCCCCTCATTTTCTGTTTAATGGAGAGAATATTTTTATAACACATTTCTAAACATAATAATTTTAATAACTCATTTCTAATAACTGATTTATTTTATCTTTGCCATGATGACAGTAAATATTATTTTACTAGATTTTTTTCAAGACACTTCTATACAGCTTAAAGTGACATTCAAAGGCTTAACTAGGTTACCTAGGCAGGTTAGGGTAATTAGGCAAGTTATTGCATAATGATGGTTTGCTCTGTAGACAATCGAAAAATATATAGCTTAAGGGGGCTAATAATTTTGACCTTAAAATGGTTTTTAAAAAATTAAAAACTGATTTTATTCTAGCCAAAATAAAACAAATAAGACTTTCTCCAGAAGAAAAAATATTATCAGACATACTGTGAAAATTTCCTTGCTCTGTTAAACATAATTTGGGAAATATTTAAAAGGGTGGCTAATAATTATGACTTCAACTGTATATACCCAGGGTGCGAATTATAGGGGGGTTGGGGGGGGGGGGGGGGGATTGACCCCCATAATTAATGCTTGATCTCCCATGAAAGACGTCAAAACAATATGTATGGGGGTCACCCCTTTAAATAGTGAAAAATAGTTTGCTCTGATTTGCATCTTAAATACTAATGTTACTACTTAAAATAATAGATTATATAAATTTACATTTGACCAACCCAATAATACCATTGTGAATGCATAATCGCGACAATCAATCTATGCCAATAGATATGGTAAGTGTTCACACTTTTCTTGTAAAATAGGTGTTTGTTTCTTCATATAGCCTAAAAGTAAATAAAAATTAGCTGCATAGTTTGACCTACTGTATGCAACCTCTGAAATAGCTAATCAGAGGATAGCCTACTGTGGGTCAGAATACACAAATCCCACAAAACACTGAAAACTTAAATATGTTTAATTAATAAAATAGATTTCATGTAAATAAATACATTTGATTGACTGTATTACACAAAGTTACTTGACCCCCTTATCGTCAGTACGTTTACATGGACACCAATAATTCGATTTTAATGCGATAAATACAATACTCTGCTAAAGAGTCCACCATGTAAACAGCGATTTTTGATTGATTTAATCAGATTAAGGTCATAATCGAACTAAAGAGAAATCGAATTAAGACATAGTATGCCGATCTTAGTCGCATTATTAAAGTGCAGTACAGACATGTAAACACCTTAATCGAACTATTTCCATCATGTAGGACTTTAAGCCGCTTTTTGCGACAGGGTAGTCCACACACACACGCACACACCCAGACACACACGCACGGCTGAGTCAGTGCAGACCACAGACACCTGCATCGTGAAATGCAGTTTTTTTTCTTCCATTCAGCATGCGGTATGAACTTCCATTAAAACAACTCTTCCAGCAGTTCATAGTTGCATCTAGTATCTCGTTTGTCACAGTGGGCTTGCCTGAAATCTTCGTGAATGAAAGTGAAAGTGGCAAACTGCAGTTAAAGTCGACAAATTAAAAATGAAACACCCGAAATTATATGAAACTCCGGAGGAAATGCGGATAGTGTGGTAACGCAATGTTAATAATCGAATTATGTGCTGTAACATGTAAAACGGGATCATGAAAGGAACATTCAAAAAGCAACTCGTGTAAACATCTTAGTCTTAATATTCTCTTAATTAGATTAAAGCGAATAATTCGATTACTGATGTCTATTTGCTTTAATCTAATTAAGACAATAATATGTCTAATTCGCACCATGTATGTATGTAGGCCTACTTATTAATCTACACAACAAATGTGCTTCCTAGTCTCTCAAACAGACCAACAAAGACAGCAGCAATTTAACAACTTTTTAACAACAAATTTTACTAACATCATCAACGTAATGCATAATTGAATAACCAGTTATATGTATCAATCCTTTTTTAAAGCAGAATAATATTTACCTATTCATTATTCGTTCTCCCTCCACACCAATGAGGGCGATGTTGTAGTCTGTCAGGACGAACACACGCATAGAAGAAGAGATACTTTTCACGTTTCTGCTGTCTGTGTGAGTTGTTTGCTGGTTCATGTCAAAATAAGGTAGGAGTTAAATATTATACTTTAATTATATTCGCAGGTTTGATATTTAAATCCGCGTCTGTGTATTTAAAATGCTGACTGTTTGAAAAAACCTATAGTGCCTCATGAAAAGTCACTTTGTTACTTCAGCTGTAACGTTAAGGAAGCGTCAGCAAAAGCTGTAGAAGTTGAATTGACTAATAGTTGTGATCTGATTATTCATTGTTTTAGAATCAAAACGGCGTTAATATTGAATAAATGTCTTTAATTAAATCGTAAAACGTGTAGATGGGTTGGTGATTATAGTAACAACCAAGTTTCCAGCTCACTACAAGGTCGTGAACTCATAAACAAGCAAATACTAACCTTACCTAAAAGATTTATTAAGATTTTGTAAATAAGTTAAGTTAGTCGAATTAAAAATGGCTTTAGATCTTGTTTGGTGTAGTTTGGATATAACGTTAGTCAATAAAATGTAACAAAAATGAAGAGTATTTACGGAAGTGTAACTTTATAGGTTTGGTTAACATTGCTTGCTATTCGGTTGTGTTTTTTCAAGTTGTTATAATTGTTAAAATGCCACAAATTCAGTAATCTCTCAGCAGAAATCGTGGCATAACTTATTATTCCTTTTTTGTGATGTCTTTATGACAGTTGCTGTTAGTAACATTTTATAAAAAATAAAGGTGGTGTCAGCTATAGTGAAGTTATTGAGGTAAAGTTGGTTTTATATTCACATATTCATTCAGTGACAACTTGTGAAAGGTATACCATACTACTTTGAATATACGGTCAGTAATAGCATGGAAGTATGTCTTCAAAACAACATTAGCAATATTTTATTGACTGTGAACAAATGTTGTACTTTGATAGTCATTGGCTGCTAATATGATTTATGCTTTTTTGAAAATAAAATATTAAAGAGAAAGTCTGAATGCTGTGAATATAAAACCAACTTGACCTCAATTGAAGTCTGTCAGCTCCAACAATACGCCTTCATCAATAGAAGCATTTATATAGTGTATTCCCGCGGTTTATAAATTAACGTTAAATTAGCGTTGGCTCGAATTTTGTATACTTATATATGCTTTTGTTGAACCTTAACAGTAACGTTAGTGTGCTTTGGCTCAAAAAGACTATTACGTCGAAGAAGTAAGGTACATTTTGAGTTTACTTTTACCTCAGGTTGTCGACGGAGGTGGGTTGCCATGGCATCACGAGCAGGACCGCGGGCTACAGGAACAGACGGCAGCGACTACCAGCACCGCGAGCGCGTCGCGTCACACTATCAGATGAGGTACAAAAATGTCTTAAAATGGGGTTAATGTAATGAAATATGATTTATAGAAATATCTTTTATCATTTACAACATTTCTCGAGATATGGTCGTTCACAGTAATTTTTTCATCAATAATTTTCAAGATAAATGTAAAATCTGTTCGTTTCAAAGGCAGATTATGGTTTAGAAATCAGACGTTGGTTTAAACTACTATTTTATGTTATGTTTTATTATATAAATTCACAAAACAGGTTTTCTGTTCCATTACTTTGAGAACACAATATGTAAATATGTTCAGGAAAATTCAAAATTCCTTAACTGTGTTCAAATATTTTATTTAGCTTTTATTAAAATACATTTTAAGTAATAGTTTAATAAAAAAAAACAAAAGTGATACCGGTAAATATCCGGAAAATATCCTGAACGACTTTACCGGTAAATTCAAAAAAGCGATGTTCACACGTTATGGAATTTTTACGGAAAAGAGTAAATTCTGTAAAAAGTAAATTCTGACATCATTAACCAGAAATGACCTCTAAACGGCTGAGGATGTATTTGTAAACATTTGACTACATTACAAACTCTGTGGATGGATAAGTATTGTGAACAACTTTGATGAAAACATATAGAGAAACACTTTTGCATGTCGAGATGTACATAATATGTGTGTGTGCGCTGGCGCTCACTGGCTGCTTCATGTGCAAGTGCGACACGTCACGCAACTGAAGGAAGCAGAGCTTGAGGGTAAACAAACAACGGCTTATCATAAGCATCTCATCGATAATTATTTACACAGTTGGCATTAAGAAGGAATATAGAAACGTTATCTGACTAACATCTAGCAGCTAAATGTGTCTGGAAAAATATTCAAAAGCTTTTATTTTCATAAACAGCGCAGATGTGAATGCATCTGAGTGTTCTGATTGGCTAAAGTAGACTCCTCACGTCGGCACGTTCTAGACGTGAACGTGCTCTTTCTGGGAATCTTCCTTCTGCTTTCATGCAGCGCAGCATTCTGACAAATTAGCGGTAATGTTACAACTTCTCTTTCCAGAAAATAGCCGGAACGAATTTAGCGGTATTTTCAAAAAGGGCCTGTTCACACATACAGACCTTTCCGGAAAATTGCCGGTAATTTTCCGGAAAGGTCTGTATGTCTGAAAGGGGCTACTGTCAGGAGGTTCCAAACTTTCTTTGTTCTTAAGACATTTTGAAGAAACCTTACCCCTGTAGCCATTGTCAATGGTTACAGGTTTTCATCTTTCTTCAAAATATTGTTTTTGTATCAAAATATATATTTTATGTTCAACAGAAAAAAGAAACTCAAAATGTTTTGCAACAATTCTTCCATCGTTTACTCATCCTTCACTTCAAAACCATCATTTACTCAACCCAGGTTCAAAACCTATTTGAGTTTCTTTCTTCTGTTGAAAACAAAAGACAATGGTCGCACTTTTAGTTTAGGTATCAATTCATGCTATTGATTACTGGCTTATTACCTGCCTATTATTAAGATATTAACTGTTCGTTAGTAGTTATAAAGTATGATCTTATTCTGCATCGCTTATCCTACCCAATACCTAAACCCAACTTCTACCATAGCCAATTGGTAATTTAATAGGCTAGTGTTGTTAAGTATTGGTTTGTTAATAGGAAAGTTATTTTAAGGCAAGTCATTCCACTCAGCGGCCATCTTTGATACTGCCTTTCGGCATTCTGTTTCAATGGGGAAACATCAAATTTTCCAAAATTGTTTGCCAAGCTTATGATTAAATTTCATATAAGTAAACACCAATAAAACAAGACAACTGTCTCTTTAGTTTCATTTCTAAATGTTCGAATCATACACAATTTGTAGAAACTCACGTCTGGTCTGAGCCCCTCCCCCAGAAAATTGTCAGTCTATAGCGATTGATGATTGGCTCTTGTACTAGAAGGCGGAGCTTCATTCGACACATTGGCCATTACACTTGATCCCATACAAAACTATACGAGTGGCATGTCTTGTGTATTCTATAGTCTTTGCTAATACCATGAATTGTGACCTCAAGAAAAGTGACCCAGGACAATATTTAGAAAAATGCTAATAGCTAGCACCCATTGAGTTCCATAGTTATAGTAATGCCATCAGCATTCTTCAAAATACCTTATTTTTGTGTTCAACAGAAGAAAGAAACTCATTAAGGTTTAAAACCCCATTATACATTAAATGTTTCAAATCTTGTTTCAAATGCTTCAAATTTGGGTGAGCTTTCCCTTTAAAACTACTTGGAAATTGCAGACTACGATAGCATTAAGTTAGAGAGTTCCTCTGGTCCTGTTGAACTGACCCCTCTCAATCCCTACAGTGTGGCCCTGAAGTCTGAGATCAAGAAATTGAACATCGCCCATGCAGTGGTCTGGTTTCTTGTCGCGGCACAGGTGCTTGTCAGCCAACTCAACCTGGTATCCCATAAAGTAGTGGCCTCTCCATACCAGTGGGAATACACATATCTCCTGAGCATCATACCTACTGTCTTCAGTTTCATGGCTTTACCGAAAAACAACATCAGCTATCTGGTCATCTCAATGATCAGCGGCGGGCTTTTCTGCGTCGGTCCTATTCTTTACGGGGGAATGGAGATGTTCCCTGTGGCTCAGCAGCTTTACCGCCACGGCAAAGCTTATAGGTTCATCTTTGGCTTCTCTGCTGTGTCTATAATGTACTTAGTCTTGATTATTTCAGTTCAGGTACATGGCTGGCAGATCTACTACAGTAAAAAGCTGCTGGATGCCTGGTTCACCAACACACAAGACAAAAAGAAGAAATAAGTGACTTCTAAAGGATAATGTTGAGTGGGAATACTTGTTTGTCTTTATTATGTTTCCTAAGGGTTCTGCTATCAAATAATTGTTATGATTAACTGAATTGAGCCTAAGAGGAGATCAGATTCGTTAAACCCGGATGTTCAGTGTCTGTCAAGCTTTTCATCCACTGGCTCTCAGCCCAGATCAAGACGTCACTGATGTCCGTTTCTGCTTAGGTTCGAACTGCTGGCTTTGTAATCTCTGTCTGTTCCCACCACACCGTCTGCATGTACCTCATGTCTCATGAATCAAACTCAGATGATCCACAGTTATTCCTTTAATAATATAACTTAATATTTTCATGCGCCCCCCATCCCCCCCGCCCCCCAGCAATTTGCTAACAATAAAATACCAATAAAAATATCATCTTTGACATTTTTGGAATATTTTTGTTGAAATTCACAGACAAACCTATAATTGCAGTCATGTAAAAGATCTAAATGCTAAATAATATCTTAAAATAATTATAATGAGAAGAAATATAGATCACTTTACAATACGGTTTGAACTCATTATAACTAAGAATGAACATTACTTGTACAGCATTTATTAATTATAGCTCAACGTTTACTAATGCATTATTAAAATCAAAATAAATAAAATACTATTAACATTAGTTAATGTTAGCAAAGATTAAATACTGTAATAGACACTTTTGAGAGATGTAAACAATAACAATGGTCATAATCTATTTCCTGTTTTACATTTTTAATGTCCATAGCTTCTGAGAATACAAAAGGAGCCACCCATTGATAAATAATGTTATGATAGCTGTTATTATGTTAGGGATTGATTGAATTGCTTCTTGTTATGAAATAGTTTGACAACAAGCAGGAAGTGTTTATGGGCAAATGGCATGGTCACATTGAAATAGTTTGTTCATGTTACTTAACGCATAAACTAACACTAACTAATACAATCTTATCGTAAAGTGTTACCGAAATATGTTATGATGAACAGTAGGAGAAATATTGGTCATTGAAATTAATTAAAAAAAACGATATATTTTTTTCTCCCGTATGTGTGTAAATATTGTCATGTCTTTTATTTTTACATTCTCTAATAAATCAATCGTTTTCTTTTTCCGAATCAAACAACCCAAAGGTATTATTCATAGAAATGTTATTTAATTAAATCTATTTAACTATAGGTGGCTAGTTAAGGGTTGCTTTATGCAAAACCTTTTACGAAGCACTAACTTGTAGCTGCATAAACCTTAAATAAAATAAAAATATATCATTTTAAATGTCAATTTTCAAATGTGCCGAGCAGAATCATAAGTTGTGTCTTCTTTCACATTTTTTTTAATTATTCTGGAAACAAATACTAATTTGTTGAAACTAAAAGTAATTTTAGGATTAATTTCATTACTCAGTAGTTTTGAATTTTTGCATATGGATTAGGGCTGCACAATATTGGAAAAATCACACATTGTGATATTTTTTTTACATTTTGCGATTATATATTGCGATATAGATACAATTTCACTAGATAAGTTGAATAAATGTTTGTAAAGATTGTATAATTTTAGATTGATTAGGGATGATTCTGTAGGGGAGTGCATAAAATATAATAAACAATCTACAAACAAATGTATTAAAGAAAAATATGCTAATTACATAACTAGCATTTTATTGTATTCACGAAGAGTCAAAATGTATACAGTAATTGAATAATCAAATGTAAAATAATACTGCATAGTTTTCGTTTTATAAACAATTACATAAAATTAATCCTAATGAATTTTTTTAAAGTTACAAATGGTACATTGTATCGTTTCTTATGCCTGAATGCTTTTAAAACCCTCACACAATCACTGGCCTCAAAAAACACTTGCAAAATGATCAATTATAATTCAGATTCAACATTGCGTATATTCACCATGTCACTATTGTGAGTGATCACATTGCGATATCGATGCTGAAACGATATATTGTGCAGCCCTAATATGGATGATTATTTTTCTAGGTCTCCCTCTTTGAAAATAGGTTTCTGGGTAAGTGTGCATGTTTTGTTTTTATTCGCGATATATATTGCAACATGAATACAATTTCACTAGATAAGTTGAATAAATGTTTGTAAAGAATCTATAATTTAGATTGATTAGGGATTATTCTGTAGGGGAGTGCATAAAAAATAATAATCTACAAACAGATAAATTCAATAAAGAAAAATATGCTAATTAGATAAATAGCATTTTATTGAATTACGAAGAGTTGAAATGTATTCATTTATACAGTAATTGAATAATCAAATGTAAAATAATACTGCATTGTCTTCGTTTTATTAACAATTCCATAAAATTAAAACTTTTAAAACCCTCACACAGCTACAGGCCTCAAAAAAACACTTGCAAAATGATCAATTATATTTCAGATTCAACATTGCGTATATTCGCCATGTTACTAGTGCGAGTGATCACATTACGATATCGAGGCTTAAACTATATTGTGCATCCCTAATATGGATGATTTTCTCTTTTAAAATAGGTAAGTGTGCATCTCCATCACTCTTACGGATGCACGGGTTCTAAATTAGCTTTATTAGCTTACAAAGATTAGCGTGTTTAACCTTTGCACTGTTTAGCTGTATACTTTTCTCGTTTAAGTTCTTGAGCAACACGTTTCTGTCTTCACTCCAAAAATACACTGTCAAGCAAAGCATGTTAACAAAACTGTTAGCATCTTGGTTCAGTATTTTTTTTTTAAGCTGTTTGAATTAGCTTACCATAAAGCTGATAAACTATATAAATCTAGAAAAACAAAATAACAAGTAGCCATGCAAAAAAATTTTTACCCGAAAGGCCTCATTTGTTAAATGAAGTACGATATGGAGTAAAGCTGACTTGCTGGCGTGAAAACCTTGCTGAAAATGTTCAAATAATCAGTCAAGGAAAGTATTCATAGTACCATAAACATTTGTTTTCATGATAGCTTTACCCATATGAAAAACGTACTATAATATTTTACAGTAAATTTACTATAGAATGTAGTATATTTCCTGTGGCAAATAGGCCTACTGTAGTGTTTTTGATTCCAATATAGTAAACCAGTAAATTGCCATGATGTAGTCAGGGCCGCTGCTGGCCAAAAGGGTGCCCTATGCGAAATTTTACTGTGGTGCCCCCACAGAGGAACAAAAACACACAAACATATGTATTTAAACATGTATTTATTTATTTATATACATATGCATATAAACACTCAAAATTATACTTAAACATTCAAATGTTTACATTATAAAATAATAGTTTACATCTTCTGCAGAAGCATTCCCAATTTCAAACATTTACAAAAGCTAAGGAATAAAACCCTCTCTGTACCTGTAGAGGTGGATGGTCCTCAGTGCTGCATCCTGTGTCTGTACCTGTGCAGTGCTGGATCAGGACACCACATCATCTTTTGTGACAAATTTCAGCATTAAACCTGAACATTAGAAATTAGTCATTTAAAGAAAAAAAAATAACGGGCTAGTCAAGCACTCTTCATAATGTGTCTAAACTACAACCAAAATGTGGATGTTACTTGCACTATAATCTATGGTGACAAACACTGAGCCTTGCTGTCAGTATAAATCAAAGATATGTGTGGTTTTTAAGAATTAAAATGTGTATTAAAATGAGTGTATTTTTAACAAAAACTTTAGCATTCAGAAAAAAATAATCATTAATGAATTCAAGCAATAAAAATGGTTTATGGCCTGTGGCTTACAGTAATTTGACTCATTTTTATATTATTGATCACAGAATGAGTCAGTTTTGTTATTTCATATTGTAATGTACAAAAATGAAAAAAAAAAATGGCCTAAAACACACCAATCCACCGATGTAAAGACTAAAGAGACTTTATTGTCATTGCAGTGATGCAAGCAATAACAACAGCAGCAATATGAAATGTATAGAAATAGAAAAAACAATACAAAACAACTGCAAATAATTATATTATAGTATAATTATATAACATAATATAATAACTATATAATAATAAATAATACATACAGTGAAATAATTGTGCAGTGCATGTGTATGTAGCTGGTGTACAAACAGAATTGTAAAGCATTGCACAAGTTAATACAAATAATTGAGTTTGTGTAATTATCAGCAGCATGGGGAAGAGGGGCAAACGTGAAAACTCATAGAACATGTCCTGTTATAGTTTAAGCATGCATAGCCACAAAGCAAGAAACTGAACGTAAACAACAACAAATAAGGCAGATTTGGTGCAGTTGTGGCAAAGTTAAACATTAGCCTGACTAATTTACTTGAACAACCAAAAATATGTTTTCTATTCATGGACATAAGTTACCTGAAAGTGATGCCCGTGATTCAAAACCTGAAAAGTGATGCACTTTTTTTCCTCTTCTCGGCTCCAGACTTCAGACAAAATACAAATTACCTTGCTCTGTTAAACATAATTTGGGAAATATTTAAAAAGGAAAAAAATTCTAAAGGGGGCTAATAATGTACATGGACTTCATGTACATTATATTTATATATATATATATATATATATATATATATATATATATATACACACATGGGGCTAATAATGTACATGGACTTCATGTACATTATATATATATATATACACACACACATATATATATATATATATATATATATATATATATATATATATATATATATATATATATATATATACATGCATACATACATACATACATACATACATACATACATACATATGTAAACTTGGTGAAGTATTGAGTTGTTGTATTACCATAAAAACTATAGGACAACAACAGACTCGAGTACTTTACTATAGTATGGTTCAAAGTTAAATAACATTTTTTATTATAAATTACTATACAATTTTTTCATGTGGGAATAAGGAAAAATATTAAAAATGTGGTATTCAGTGGAATTTTAGACTTCATAAGTTTTAAAGCCATGTTTTGGTGTATTTGATATTTCAATTTCATGGCAAAAAGAAACTCAGATTTTTCCTTGAGTGTTTGCTAAGATACACTACATTGCACACTCTGTTTTACCATAAAGAAACTTTTTCCAAGTTTCAGTTCACTACAGTATGGCTTATACATTAACAAAGCGGACGTATAAAAAACAAGAATACTATAATATAATACAGTATCCAGCCTATTTGTAAAGTAGTAGGCTATAGGCCTAAAATCATTACTACAGTTTATAAATTTCCCATTATGCTTCGGTTAATACTACATTTTATTGTAGTAAATCCTACAGTATACTACGTATTTTTTCTAGTGGGTCTACATTTCAGGTTTTTGCTCTTCCACAGATGAGCCGTTAATTTGCCTGTTGCATGGCGTATCTGAAACGAGTGAATGCCAGTAGCATAATTTGCATCCAATACAATGCTGACTTTGAATAACAAAATGAAGTTGAGAAAAAAAGTAATTTATCTTTAAATGCGTGACATACGCCAATCTTTCACACAATGAAGTGTTTATTTACACGTCAAAACGGTTTGTTTGGCACCGACGTCGTATCGTGATTGTGCTTGCGTGTTTTCTGTCCTGCTTTGAATCTCTTCAGGATTTTAACAACAAATTATTCTTATGTAAAGGGATGTTATGATGTGTATACAAATATGACATTGTTAGGTAATGTTTACTTATTGACTGAGATTGATTCAAAGGTTAAGCCACTGAAAATTGAAATCATTTACTCACCTCATGTCATCCCAAACATGGACGTGATTGCGTTATCTGAATAAAAAATATTCGTTTGTGTCTGAGGTGGAGTACTGGATTATATTTATATTTACAGGATATAGATATTTTATTTCAACACTAGCCTATTGCTATGTGTCTTGTCAATGTAAAAAAATAGAATTAATTATTAGTTCCCATATACTGTAAGAGCTCAGCAGATACAAATAAAACAAACCTGTCTGACCCTGCACGTTTCTTGTCATTTTGGTTTTTGCAAAACTTTCCCAATACCACAAATACCGTGTCCATAAGCTTTCCTCCAGAAAATGCAAATATCATGTCGAACATCTGAGTTCCGACTACAAAAGTCAGAAGCAAACAATGTTTGAGCAGATGTGGCTCATTAAGAGGATGATGATGGATCGCTCAGTGCTGATGCTCATATTTCTATCAGGTAAGGGATTTGTTTTTGTAACATTACAGATTATCTTTCATAATAATAGATGTTATGTGGTGATTTAAAAAAAAAAAAACTTTACAGATACAGTGACCTTCCTTTTCAGGCCCCCAAAAATTAAATGAATAAAAATAATGTATTTTATTATATTAACTTTTTAGCTTTTATTACTGACATCAACAAGGATGTAACAATGCACACATATAAAAGAAAGTCCCATCTATAAATAAAGCTATATTGAATTTAAGAAAAAAGATCTAAATGATTTGAATATTTGGAGAAATGTGACTTTTATAGAATCGAACATACGGTACACTGTAAATAGTGGTGGGTTCCACACAATCCCTTCATGTTGTCCCAACACAAATTGATTAAGTTAACATAATTGTTTAGACAAATTTAAGTAGATTGAACATGAAACAATTAGGTTGTCCCAAAAAACTGGAGCAATTGTGTTGATTCATTCATTTATTCATTTTCTTTTCGGCTTAGTCCCTTTATTAATCAGGGGTTGCCACAACAGAATGAACCGCCAACTTATCTAGCATATGTTTTATGTAGCGGATGCCCTTCCAGCCACAACCCAACACTGGAAAATGTGTTGATTCAGTTAATTTAAAATGAGTTGTTTGAACAAGCAGCCAAAATATTTTTTGAGTGTATTAACATTTTACTCAGCAGCCTCTGCAAACAGTGCTTTCACAATGATTCAGTTCACTTTCTGATCATTTTGCTTTGTAGAAGCTCAATATTTCACCAAGAACCATTGGTATTAATGTAGTTTTGCTTGTATAAGCTTTTTATGACTCTCAAAACCAGTTTCAGCTAAAGAAATACTTTAATTCTTTAAACGACCTCAAAAACACTAAAATGTAAATCGGTTTGGCATCAATCGACTCAATTCATGTCAAAACAACATCAAATTGACATTTAACATTGGCGTCAAAAAACATGTCACAAATCAATTACTGGACAGTCAAAAATCGTAAAAAAACAAAAACCTAAAACATGTACAGTATAAGAGTACTGTAATTGATTTTTTTTTTTTTTGATACCAATGTTTTATGTCAATTTGATGTTTTTACATCAAGGTAGATTACATACATCTTGAGAATAAAAAAATCTATGGCAAATTCGTAGACTTTCAAATTAATAAAAAAAAATTTATAATTATTTTTGTGTAATTATTTTAGTGGTCAAATCGACATCAAGAATTGACATCAAATTGCTAAAAAAAAATGTTGACGTGCTTTTTGATGCCACGCATGACGTCAATTTCAATGTTGGGAAAAAAGTTGTATATTAAAATCTAAAGTCACTTTTGAAAACACAGCAACTACATGTCTTTGCTGCTTGTTCAAACTACGTATTTAAAATGAATTAAATCAGCACCGTTCTTGAGTTGTTTTGGGGACAACTTAATTGTTTTCTGTTCAATCCACTTAAATTTGTAAAAACAATTATGTTAACTTAATTTGTAAGGACAACATAAGAGAACTGTGCGGAACCCAGCATTTTTACAGTGTTGGCTACTTTTTAAGGAAAGTAATGTTATTTTTGTAATTTATTTGTTTTTTTTAAGAGCAAGATAGGCTTAAAATTGTAATATATTACCTTTTAATCCAACACTGGTCAATTTGATGTTGTTTTGACATCAAGGTGCCCCCTATTAGTCTAATGATGTAAACTAAGAGCAAATCTATGATCTAAAGAACAACACATGCAATCTCACTGTACCAAATTTAACTGATTTTTTTAACAGGTTTTCTAAATAATACTACAGCACAGATTTCTACTGCTTACCCTTTGTGGAACTTCACATATAATACTGTGACTACCGCTGCTGTTACTGCCAGTCCTAGCAACTCTTCTACTTCCATCATTACTACTACACCGTCTAGCTCCTCTGCCACTATTAATGCTTTATCCACTACCACCCCTACTACTACTAGTGCTTTATCCACTACCACCCCTTCTACTACTGGTACTTTATCCACTACCACCCCTTCTACTACTGGTACTTTATTAACTACCACCCCTACTACTACTAGTGCTTTAATCACTACCACCCCTACCACTTCTAGTACTTCCACTCGTACTACCACTTCTACCTCATCTGCCACCCCTATTACAACAATACTGACCACCAGTTCAACACAAACTACCATTTCGACCACTTCATTAACATCAACTGTCAACCCTAACCAGCATTCAACCAGTTTTCAACCTACAGGTAAGGATTTCACTGCAAAAATATTTCTTACTTTAGAGTTTTTGTCTTGTTTCTAGTCCAAATATCTAAAAAAATCTTAATCCAAGGAGCTTTTCTAGACAAGTAAAACATGTTTTGTTTTCAAAATTAAATTAAATTGATTTCAGAATTAAATGATTAATCATTAAAACGAACAAAATAATCTGCCAAAGAGGTAAGAAAATATTTTTATTTCAAATCAAAAAAAGATTATTTTGGGCAGATTATTTTGACAAAACCAACCCAGGCTCATTCTGAAAACATACCGCTATATACATTTCTGGAAAGCGCCAAATACGTCCCAGGAGCTACGTTTTTTTTGCAGTTTTTGTTTTCGAGAATCCACCAGAGGCCACTGTGTACGCTTTTTGAGATCTCAAATTTCTCTCTCAAGTGCCATTCCTGCCTGCTCTTCTCACGTAATTCCACCAGAGGATGCTGTTGACAGACTGTTTGACTGACTTAATGACTGACTGACTGACCAATCAACTGACCCAACCTCCTCCTTTCCTAAACCCAACCAATAGTGTTTTCAAAAGCACAGATTGACCCACCCACACACTCCCCTAAACCTAACCGACAGTTTTAAAAAGCAATCCAGAAAAAGAAAAGCCCTCGACTGATTTTTACCACGTTTTCAGATTTTACCACATTCTCACCCCATTATTTACTTGTTTATTTTATTTTTTGGATTCTGTTTTTGGGGGCGACGCAGTGGCGCAGTAGGTAGTGCTGTCGCCTCACAGCAAGAAGGTCGCTGGTTCGAGTCTCGGCTGATTCAGTTGGCGTTTCTGTGTGGAGTTTGCATGTTCTCCCTGCATTCGCGTGGGTTTCCTCCAGGTGCTCCGGTTTCCCCCACAGTCCAAAGATATGTGGTACAGGTGAATTGGGTAGGCTAAATTGTCTGTAGTGTATGAGTGTGTATGGATGTTTCCCAGAGATGGGTTGCAGCTGGAAGGGCATCCACTGCGTAAAACATGTGCTGGATAAGTTGGCGGTTCATTCCGCTGTGGCGACCCCGGATTAATAAAGGGACTAAGCTGAAAAGAAATTGAATGAATGATTCTGTTTTTGTCTTACCCACTTTGTAAAACTATCACCGGAATCAAACCCTGTCGTTGGGGTCAACTCCTCTCTGCGTCTCAAGTCCACCGACGTACATGGCGAGCTAACTGAATAAACTGATAACAGAGGGAAAGCTGTCCATGCGGATGTAAGCGATCAGCTGGTAAGCGCAAGAAGGAACAGCGTCATACCGCCCCATAGAGTTCGTTTTAAAGACGAAATGCAGCCATACTGGCTACATAATTCGCTTAGGGCTACGTTTTCAGAATGAGCCTATGTTGGAAAAAACAATGTTTTTACTTATCTAAAAAATGCTTGTTGATTTAAAAAAAGAGATATTGGACTAGAAACAAGACAAAAACTAAAAAGTAAGACTAGCATTTTTTTTGTTTTCAGTGTTTAAAAGAGAGAAATTGGTTTTATTGCAGGTAATAAGTGTCCAGAGCAAACACTTGACAATTTGACCTTTCCAGTTACTGCAGTCGGGCAGATTAGTTATTCAACACAGGAATGCCCTCCGGGAACAGCCAATGGTATGTACTATGGTAAATTATTACATGAACATGGATTATAAACAAGAGTTGGACAAAGTGGAGGATTCCATTACACTGAAAATATAAGACAAGTAAACACTCAACTGAAAAAACTGAATTACCATTTTTTTTTAATCCATTCAGCCAATCTCTGGATCTGGCAGGTCACTTTTAGCTTAGCATAGATAATTGAATTGTCTCAAATAAATAAATTTTACATTACTGAACATCAAACTCAATCCCTGGAGGGCCGCAGCTCTGCACAGTTTTGCTCCAACCGTAATCAAACACCGTTTATGCAAGCAATCAAGGTGTTCAAGACTCTTTTGATTGCCTCGATTATTTGGATCAGCTGTGTTTCATTAGGGTTGGAGCAAAACTGCAGAGCTGCGGCCCTCCAGGAATTGAGTTTGAGACCCATGGATTAGACCATTAGCATCTTGCTGAAAAATGAGCAAAGAATTAAATATGATACATTACCTATTTAAAGGTTGAGTTATCTGTATCATGTACTAAGATCGATGGAAAATGAAATGTTGCTATTGTATAGGCCGATATGTCTAAGAACTTTACTCTCATTCCAGCATAACCCAGATAGCATATGAATGTGGGCCAGTTTAGGCAGTTGGTGGTATTCCTTCGACCCAGACAAAATGAACGTGAGCCTGAAGTGGGCTACCTGTACAATGGCAAAGGGGGAGCCAAAGATTCAAATTCATATATGGGCCATTTAAGGCAAACATTTGGCACTTATGGCAAAATGTAATCTGAATGTGAGCCTAATGTGGCCCATGTGGAAAATGGTAAATTTGGCCCAAATGATGGAGGACAAATGTGGCATAGTAAGCTATGGCTAATGTGGATTTGAGCCTAAAGCGGCCCAGAGAAGATATGGCAAATGTGGCCCAGTTATCTTTAAACATAAGTGGACCACATAGACTAAAGTCACCATCATGGAGAAAAGTGTTTGCTTTAGTTGGGCTCATAGCCCTGAATAACTTAATATACATTTTCTTTTGGGCTGCTGTAACTTTTAAGAACTTTGCTTGAAAAGTTTATTCATTACAGTAAACAACCCAAGTAAAAAAACAAGAAAATTAAGTGAGGCACAACCTGTGATGAAATAATATAATTTCACTGATGTTAACCAATGTTTAATCCATTATTAGAAGTATCGCAATAACATGCTTGCACATGCTTGAATTATGAAGGTTTAGAAGCTAAAAAAATTCTATGGTTCAACTTCTGCACACAGAGACATCAATAATCAGCGTATGAACCTCAACAACGTTGACCATTAACAAAATGAACAAACATCACAAAAAGGATACTAAAAGTGACAAAATCAGTGAGTGCAAGCGTACTTGAGCCCGAAACTGAAAGCGAGACGTGACTTTTAAGGGACTGTATCGTAGATTATTATAGACGCAAACCCCTTACTGCACCACAGCTGCACCTTCAGGAAACCTCCTAATTCCTGCAGCACGAGGACTTTGTGATTGTTTATGAGCGTCAAAAGTGGCTGACCTGTTCGGTGAAATATTTGACTGCATGTCATCGCATATCAAATGACTTAAACGATATAACTAAAGAAATCTCCACTGTGCTGAGCGAAAGCGATTACATCATCGATGACGTAAGCATGCCCAGACCCGAATGTAATGTGAGTGTGGGCTGTCGGGGGAGACGGGAGGGGGGACAAGCGTGCTTTGGCCCTGTTCAAGGCAATTGTACATAGTGTGAGTACGCCCTAAGGTGTAGGCCAGATCTGGGCCAGAATAAAAGCAAACTGTGGCCCAGAATAGGGTCAGTTCTGGTTCATTTGGTTGAATTCTGGCTGATATGTGATATTGCTATGGTTTCTTTGTGGCCCAGATCTGGCAAACAGGAGCGGACCGGCCAAGTGCCATCATTCCATGTGGTATGTGGGCCAGATGTAAGTGTCTGGTGTGGGCCACAAATAAATAGACAACTAGTTTGTGTTGAAACGTTGGAAGTTACCTAGCTGGGGGCTATTTTCAGGCACTGTGGAATATGTAATCTTTTTGAAAAATTATGCCATGATACTGCAGTGAACTTTCTAAATTATTATGCCAGAATGAGAGTATATGACTAGCCATATCAGCCTAGAAAAAGAGCAACTTTTCTTTTTCTGTCAATCTTAGTACACAACGCAACTACAGAGGAATAAAGATTTAAATATAAACATTATCAATACAATTTGTTAATTTTTGAGAAGATGCTAATGGGCAAATCCCATTCAATGATTTATGTGAGGGTAAACTAAAAGTTCTCCTACCAGACCCAGAGATCATAAGATTGAGTTGTAAAATTAGCTGTTTAAAAAAAAAAGTGGAGTGCTCACAACATCATAAGATGTTAATATTAGGTTAAATTTAGGTCATGACGTCAGGTTACCAGAATTCAATGTCTAGCCAGCGTCTAAGGACAACATTATTTTGACGTCCAATTATGGTGTCAAATTACGTTGATATTTGATTGATTTTAGGTTGTGTTGGAAAGTGACCAAAATCCAACATCTGATAGATGTCATAGTGGTAACGTCCACACAACGTTAAGGTGTAACATGATTAGACGTTGATATTTGGTTGATTTTAGGTTGGACGTTGAACATTGACGTCGGCCTGACGTTGAGTTCTGACGTCAACATGATTTTTTATTTTCAAACAAAATCCAACGTCCCCCCGACGTTGGCGTACGATGGGGTACAACATCAATGTGACGTCATGTTGACGTCCTGTGCCTGCAGGGTTAAACCTTGAATGTTAATTTGTGCAATAGAAATCTGGTGACATCTGTACAGTAATTTAAAGAGATGAATTGCCCCAAAATAAAAAAATAAAAAATGTAGTCATCATTTGCTCACCCTCAAAGGAGTTGGAGTTTATTATTTTTACTGTTGAACACGAAATAAGACATTTTGAAAAACCTGTGTAACCATTGCTGGTCACAACTGGCTTCTCTACTATGGATGCCATTGGGACCATCAACATTTTGGTTTCCAACATTCTTCAAAAATATCTTCTTTTGTGTTCATCAAAAAAAAAAAAAAAAAGGAATTGACACAGGTTTGGAACATGTAGAGCAATTTTTTATTTTCGGGTGAACTATCCCTTTAACTTCAGTTGGGTCAGAAGAAGTGGAAATCCATATCACAATAAGTTATTGCAACGATTTTGGTGTAGCCATGTCAGTGTTTTTCATTCATTGGGTAACATGTTTAACTGGACTTGTGTGTTTGTTGTGTCTTCTTCAGCTGATATTCCTATGGCTTCAGCTCAGTGTTTGAATTACACAAAATTCTACGCATTTGCGGGACTTAAACGTCTGGACTGTGACCTGAACCTGGAAGCGCTCGAAGGCAAAGTCAATGTCTGTATTTCCACCTTTGAATAATTATAGGAGAGACACCAGTCATATTTTAGTATTCATTCATTCATTCATTTTCCTTCGGCTTAGTCCCTTTATTCCCCCACACTCCAAAGACATGGTATAGGTGAATTGAATAAACTAAATTGGCCGTAGTGTATGTGAATGAGTGTGTATGGATGTTTCCCAGTACTAAGTTGCAGCTAGAAGGGCATCTGCTGTGTAAAACATATGCTGGATGAGTTGGCGTTTCATTCCGCTGTGGTGACCCCTGATGAATAAAGGGACTAAGCCGAGGAAAATGAATGAATCATTAAACATAAAATATTTCTTAAACTGCAACATATTTGTATTAGTTGTTGCCTCTTGTTTACTGTATTGTACATGTATAGTCAGTGTTGTGAACTCTGTACAACTTTTGTAATTGTTTATTTTTCAGAGGACTCTGGAGGAGAATATGAGCGTTGCCTCCAGTGTGGAGATACTCACATCCAAACCAGGAGAGTTAACATCTGAAAACATCACCTCAGCGGCTCATATTGTCCAAGACCTGCTGTCCTCCAGGATGTTCAATGAGGCAAGAATCTGAGTATCGGTGAACATGAACATTAGAAATTACAGAAATGATGAGCAGGAGGAGTCTGTTGGTTTGTAATAAACCAACCCCCAAAACCTTTCCTAAAATCCTTTTCCCAATCTTTTTGGGCCCTATCATACACCCGGCGCATTAAGGCGCAAGACATGTATGGCGCAATTAGTTGCTATTTTCAGACCAGTGCATCAGTAATTATCACATTTTGCACCACGTTGTTTAAATAGCAAATTCATTTGCACCACTTTGTGGACTTTTAGGTGTGCTGGACTATAAAGAAGGTGTGTTAAGGCGCATTGTTGGCACGTTGCTATTTTGAGGAATTGAAATAGACTGCACCGTTGACCAAGTAAAAGCTGGTCTAAAATCCAGCGCAGAGTGTGTTAGTTATACGCCTATGCAGGTCAAAAATGCGTACACATTGCTTAATACATACAGGATGTACAGCAATACACAAATATCTTTACATATGAAAAAAATATCTTTACATTAAAATGTTACAAAAATTATTATTAGTAGTATTATTTATTTTATGCATATTAATATTTGTTTTAATTAAAACTAGTTTATATGTGTCCACCTGTCAGGTTTTGGAGACGTACTGTATGCATCACTATATGGGGCATAAAAACAGGACGCGTTTGGATATAACTCTATATAATAATAATATAATTATTATTGTTCATTTATTCGTTTGCTGAAAATTAGAACTGAATTTAGAAATAGTTTTGAAACAAATCTTTCCTTACTATACACAATTAAAGGAGTAAAAAGTAAAGTAAAAGAGAAAGTAAAGAGGCAAAATGGAGGAGACTTATTCTTTATCCTCACGCAGATGGTTTGTTAAACTGTTTCTCTCGCTAGTGAAGCGTTCAGTTTTTCCTTCTACAAAGTCCACCATGTAAATAATAAATGCACGATGGCGTGACACAACCGACTCTTAAAGGTAGACCATGCGCCGGGGCACAAACCGTATTTTTTCTGTACTTAAAATAGCAAAAGTGAATTATACCGTTAATGCTTTTGTGCCATGCACTTTAGACTTTGCACCTAGATCGTTAAAATAGAGCCCTCTGAATAAAATGTGTACTTTACTACATCCAGTTGGCTTGCAGTAGAAAAAACAAACCACGCCCACTCTTTTCTAATTTAATATTCCGGAACTGTGTCACAATATTTAAAAAAAATGGTCACAGCTTCCAGTTCATGCGGACTTAAAATCAAAAACAGGATGTTTATATGCTGAATATTGTTTTTCATGGGTCCTGTTCTACAGTACATGTAATCAATCCAGCATAATGTGAGAGTGTTTGACTGATGTATGATGTTTTTGAGGTTTGTTGTATCTGTGCAGTCAGTTGCCGTCTCAGCGGTGGCCACCATCAGTCAGCTCATGAAGACTGATCAACAGCGGCTCTCTGGAAACACTTATGACGCTCTTCAGAGGTATTTTTTTATACACTGTAAAACAATGACATAATAAAAAGTGTAGATAAAACTTTATTTAGGAAAGTTAACCAGGTTTCAACTTGTTTTTTTAAGTTTAACTAATTTAACCTGATGTTTTAAGTCAGTTTAAGTGATGTACGTTAAAATAACTTGTAAATTTAAATTCGCTCAACTTAAATATTTAAGTGAGCAACAAATTTTTTACAGTGTAGGATTTGATATCATTTTAATATGATATAATATAAAACTTTTAAAATACATAACCAGCAAAACCAGTAATATCTGTGTGCATCACATTTACAGCAAAACATACAACTCAATTAATGTAATTAAACAACAAATAATTTGTGAAATTACTATTATTAAAATGCATTCTAGTGGATTAATTTATTGTTAACGATATTATTTATATAACAATGCACAAACGTATTTTAAATAACCATGCTATAAGGTATAGGCTTTATATATAATGTAAAATGACATGGGTATGACATTGGTACGACAATGTTAAGTTGGTTTATAAGGACATACCGTATGTTCTTATAATACAAAATGCTTAAAATCATACTTAACAGTCAATTTTGACATTCAAATTATGCCACAGGTTTCCTGTGAGGGTTGGGTTTAAGGTTAGGGGTATATGGTTAGGCCATATAATAGCGTTTTTTTACACTATAAAATGCATTATGCCTATGGAGAATCCTCATTAACCACACATTTAAGTATATGTGTATGCATGTGCAATCAACAGTATTTTAATTTTAAAATGTATTTGATTAGCATGTTTGCATGTTTCACTTTTGTGTGTGTATTATATCTGCAGTGTCACAAAGACTTTGGAGGATTTTGTTTTGACCATGGCAAGCAAAACTCCTCTGGTGCAACCAAACATTGCGCTTCACAACATCAAATTGTCAAGCTGGACCCCATAAGTGAAGTTCTACTCTCAAACAGGTCAGAAAAGAGTCAATCCAAGTATAAATATAATTTGTTTATAACAGAAAGACTGTAATGGAGGCCTGTCACCAGGACTGTCAGATAAAGCTCCTGAAAGAATTGGTCTTGGCGGAGACCCTGCTAGCATGACATCTTCTTTAGGACATCCCGTCGATCTCTTGCTAACGGTCAAACTGCAAAACAATTCCCAGAAAGACTGCGGTAGGTTTCTGTTTTGTGGTTGTTTTGGTTTTGAGGATTAAAATTGACACTAATTTCTCTTTCTCTGTAGACAGCAGAAATCTCAGCATTGGAGTGGTAGTTTATGAAAACGATAATTTTTTCAACTCAAAACAGTTTGCTAGCAAACTAAACACAACCACAAGGGTGGTTTCTGCTAGCCTTACAGACAAACACATGCTGGAGAACGTGGAGTTCGCCATCAGGCCTCAGGTACAGTATAAACGAACATAAATTCATTATTATTACGTAAATAAGCAGATTCTGAATCACTCATGTTATTAGTCAATACAACACCTACATAAGCAAAAACTATAGAGTTGTTAGCATACAATAAACCCTGTCAGTGTGCTGGGGATCAAGAATGACCAGTTTTGTATATTACATTTTAAATGAAAAAAAAGATAATGAAGTGTTGTTTAGAACACTGGAGAAGATATTAATACTAGTCAAAATCATATGAAACCATGATTTAAAATAAGTTTGAAATATTAATAGACTCATAAAACGTGTATTTCTGTGATGGACAACAACATTGGACAAACATTTTCAGCATCATTAGTCCAGATCTCACACGATCTTTCAAAAATCCTTCGAATATGATTATTTAATGTCTAATAGAAATGTGTTATTAATACCAGTGTTGAATACATTTGCACATTGACTAATATACATACATTATACACTCACCGGCCACTTTATTAGGTACACCTATCCAACTGCTCGTTAAAGCAAACTTCACATGGCATCAAATCAATGCATGTAGGCATGGTCAAGACAATCTGCTGCAGTTCAAGCAGAGCATCATAATGTGGTAGAATTGTGAAAATTGGACAACAGAAGATTGGAAAAATGTTGCCTGGTGCATATTGCACACACAAAATATATTAAATGTAAAAATTAATTTAGATTTTATGTTTGTGTTTTCAGAATATGTCCGGTATGACACTCTTTGACTTTGCATGTGTGTTTTGGGATTATGATCAGAGAGATTGGAGAACTGAAGGTTGCGTCAAAGTTCTAGATCTCTCTGGTGTCAACTGTAAATGCAACCATACCACCAACTTTGCAGTTCTGGTGGTGAGTTTGACAGACATTTTGCTATAAAACCTTTTTGCTGTCTAAAAAGTCTTAACATAGGCTCATTCTGAAAACGTAGCCCTATATACGTTTCTGGAGATTGCGAATTATGTAGCCAGAAGTACGTATTGCTGCATTTCCTTTTTAAAATAAATGCTGCAAGGCGGTATGATGCCGTTTCTTGTTCGCTTACCTCCATATGGACAGCTTTCCCGCTGTTACCAGTTTGTCCAGTTAGCTCGCCATGTACGTCAATGGACTTGAGTCGAGGTACGTTTTCAAAATGAGCCTGGGTTGAAAAGTCTATATATGTAGTAAATAATTCTACTAAATAATACCACAAGAGACAAGGCTCATATCAGTGAAATCTAACAGTAGCATGATGCTAAGCTAACATACGGTGCATCCCAAATTGCATACTTGTGCACTATTCTATGCCATTTTGTAGTATAATTAGTGTAAGTAGTGCGTTGGCACTGACATATTCATTTTATTCTAAAAAGAATGAGTGCACTTTAAATGCTCGGATGATGCACTTATTCAACCGTGTGGAATGTTGGACACTTCACATAACGGAAAGGGCAGAGCTTTCGGGCACTGTTGTTCGATTATTTATTTTGGATTGTAAAAGCAAAATTCTCCTACGAGAGTGATTATACCGCCTCCCGATGGTGAATGCGGTTATATTCATGGTAGGTATTATTTGGTAGTTCAGTCATTTATTTCACTAATTTGGGACCCATCAAACATAATCTGGGAAACGGTTTGAATTTCCGCTTAGAAAAAAACATTAGTGTTCCATTAGGGACGGCACTAAATTCGTATACTACGCGGTTGAGTGTGTAAGTGCATAGTGAAGTGCATAGTGTGGCATTTGGGTTGCAGCTATAGTTTGTTATGCTATTTTACCTGCTGTGGTATTAAGTTGAATATTTGGTGATGTGTGTTTATCAGGTTTCTCTGTTTCTGTAGAGCTTTAGAGCAGATTACAATTATTCTGAGGCTTTAAACTGGATTAGCATTGTGGGATGCAGTTTGTCCATATTGGGCTTGGTCCTTACAACGATGTACCAAATTAAAACAAGGTACGTTCAAAAATGTACTGTATTATAATGTTATATTTATAGTACATATACAGAGAAAAAAAAATTAAGAGATTGATTCTGCATAGATTCTGAGATTTTTAAAATGCATTTTCTCTCTTGAATCAATTCTGAGCTTTTAACAGTAGATGGCGCTCTAGGCTAGTTTTTATACAGCAGACGGCACTTTAGGATAGATTTAAATAGCAAATAGGGCTAGTTATTAACAGCTGATGGCACTCTAGGCTAATTTTTAACAGCAGATGGCGCTCTAAACTAGTTTTTAACAGCTGATGGTGCTCTAGACTAGTTTTTAACAGCTGACGCACTCTAGGCTAGTTTTTAACAGAAGATGGCACTCTAAACTAGTTTTTAACAGCTGATGGTGCTCTAGACTAGTTTTTAACAGCTGACGGCACTCTAGGCTAGTTTTTAACAGCAGATGGCACTCTAGGCTAGTTTTTAATAGCAGATGGGGCTAGTTTTTACCAGCTGACCGCTGATTAGGCTAGTTTTTAACAGCAGATGGGGCTAGTTTTTACCAGCTGACGGCTCTTTAGGCTAGTTTTTAACAGCAGATGGGGCTAGTTTTTAACAGCTGACCGCTCATTAGGCTAGTTTTTAACAGCAGATGGGGCTAGTTTTTAACAGCTGATGGCGCTCTGGGCTAGTTTTTAACAGCAAATTCCACTGTAGGCTAGTTTTTGATAGCTGACGGCTCTTTAGGCTAGTTTTTAACAGCAGATGGGGCTAGTTTTTAAGAGCTAACGGTGTTCTAGGGTAGTTTTTAACAGCAGATGGCACTCTAAGCTAGTTTTTAATAGCTGACGGCTCTTTAGGCTAGTTTTTAACAGCTGATGGTGCATAGGGTAGTTTTTAACAACTGGCAGCAGATGGCACTCTAAGCTAGTTTTTAATAGCTGACGGCCCTTTAGGCTAGTTTTTAACAGCTGACGGCGCTCTGGGCTAGTTTTTAACAGCAGATGGCACTCTAGGCTAGTTTTTAATAGACCATTTCAATGTGGTGATGTCATTGGCCCATGAACATTTGCTGCTTGTTGTCAAACTATTTCATAACTGTAACAAAAGTCAATTCATTCATAACTTATCGTTTAAACCACTCTCATAACATTATTTACCAATTTGTGTACTTTTGGGGATTCTCTGAAGCTATGATAATTAAAAATGTGAAACAGGAAATGCGTTAGGACCATTGTTATTGTTTACATTCCTCAAAATGGTCTATAGCTGACGGCACTTAACACTTAGATTTTAACAGCAGATGGGGCTAGTTTTTAACAGCTGACAGCGCTCGTTTTTAACAGCAGATGCCACTGTAGGGTAATTTTAACAGCAGACGATGCTCTGGGCTAGTTTTTACAGCAGATGGTGCTCTAGGCTAGTTTTTAACAGCAGACGATGCTCTATGCTAGTTTTTAACAACAGCAGACGATGCTCTAGGCTAGTTTTTTAACAGCAGACATTCTCTAAGCTAGTTAACAGCAGACCATGCTCTAGGCTAGTTTTTAACAGCAGACAATGCTCTAAGCTAGTTTTTAACAACAGCAGATGGCGCTCTAGGCTAGTTTTTACAGCAGATGGTGCTCTAGGCTAGTTTTTAACAGTAGATGGTGCTCAAGGCAAGTTTTTACCAGCAGATGGTGCTCTAGGCTAGTTTTTAATAGCTGACGGTACTTAAGGTTAGATTTTAACTACAGATGGGGCTAGTTTTTAACAGCTGACAGAACTCATTTTTAACAGCAGATGCCACTGTAGGCTAATTTTTAACAGCAGACGATGCTCTGGGCTAGTTTTTACAGCAGATGGTGCTCTAGGCTAGTTTTTAACAGGGCAGACATTCTCTAAGCTAGTTAACAGCAGACCATGCTCTAGGCTACCCAGATAGCAAAATGACATCATTTCAACCGAAAATCAACGTTTCTTTTGACATCGATTCAACATCGTTTTGCTCATCGGGGTAATGTTGAAACGACGTCAGGCACTCCATTCAAATCTAACCTGAAATCGACACAATTGGTTACTTACCCAACGTTGAATCGATGTTGATATTCAGTCGATCAAAACGACGTTATATAATCCACACATTTTCAACATTTAATCAACCTAATTGGTTTGTCCACCTGACATTGAAATGATGTTGATTTATAGTTGATTGGAACAACGTGGAATCCACACATTTTCAACATGTAATCAACCTAATTGGTTTGTCTATCTAATGTTGAAATGATGTTGATTTATAGTTGATTGGAACAACGTGGAATCCACACATTTTCAACATGTAATCAACCTAATTAGTTTGTCTATCTAAAGTTGAAACGATGTTGATTTTAAGTCGATTGGAACAACATAGAATCCACACATATTCAACATAAAATCTATCTAAATGATTTAACGTTGAAATGAATACTTAAACAACATTTTCAACATTAAACCAATCCATATGACCTAATCACCATTTTTTTACAAGAATACATAATATAATTTATTCTGTATATATGACAAAACACACCACAATCTGTCATCATTTTTTATTGATAGAAATACACAGCTGTGAATATCCGTTAAGAGCATACATTCATTCAAACCTTCTACACTTAAACAAACAGAGAACATGTAAATTACTGACTAAAATAGTCAAAACCATTTACTCAAAAAGTAAAACTGTAGAATATTAAATACATTTGTCTATTTGTGTTCTATTTCAACATGTATTTTTCATTAGAGTAAAAATTGCATTTTATTTCAGATGTGCATAACAAAATTAACTATTAGGGTCAAAACACAGGTTTAAATCACAATGTTTAAGCGGTTTAAAGAACAACAGTTATTTAATTAATTTAGAAAGATACAATCACAGAAACTAAAATTCAGATGCAACCATAGAAAAAATATTCTTGCTGGATTAGCAAGGTCAATAAATAAATAATAAAAACAAATTATTTTAGGTGGTGTGAAACTATCGGGAAGCTATTCGTCTACAGTGCCACCATTTACTAGAATTCCATCCCGGATTTTCCAGAAATACGAAGTATTAGTGACCCAGACACTTGTCTGAGAACAAGCTTCAAATATTACAACAACCGGGAAGAATTGCAAGCATGTTTATTAATTACAATTATTTATTTTTTTTCAAAATATCATTGTTTAACGACTAAATGCAATAAATAAAATACAGCGCTGCGACCAAAGAATGTAACGTATACTGCATAATCATATGCAATGCACACGATCCTATTATAATGATCACTGCGAACTATAAGCTAAGCGTTCGTTTTATATACAAACTGTAAATATAAAAATATTAAAATAATTTAAAGCAATGAAAATCTATATGTAAAAAAAACAAAACTACTTTAAACTGCGTCTCGTCAGAGCTGAGCATATGTTTTATTTCAGTAGAAAACGGTCCTCTTCATAATATTTCTATTTATTTCTTTTTAGTAATATGGTATGAATTTAAAAAATACGGACTTTCCTTTACGTCTCCTATTCAGTTTTTTTACTTCCTGCTCTCCATCTTAATTTCAATTTTAAATTCCACACCAGGCCAGTAAAAAAATCCTTAGTGTTGAGCCCTGTTGAGTAATTCTCCTTCTCATTAAAACTCGAATGTGCATTGTGTTGTGACAATTACTTAAGATAATGTAACAATAAAGATGTATTTAATACAACCATAAAAACGCTAAAATATTGTCAGTACGCTGTATTATAGGCACAACAGTCGTTTGGTGTGTTTGTGTGAAAAAAATAAATAAATAAATAAAAAAAAACTCTCAGACTTCAAATATACTGGTCACTAACAGAAACTTCAGTCATGGGTGCTGTTGTTTTGCTCCAGTAATACCTTCAGAGAACATAATAGTCAGTGATCCATACATAGGCAGAGAGATTAGTGTGGTGTAGGCAGAACTGGAATAGACGTCTGTCCAGGCACAGGTTACAGATCTTGATGTCTTCAACTGGAGATTCCAGAGAAACTGCCATTAAAAAAAAAGTGTAAGAAAAAAAAAAAAAAACATGTTACTCAGTAGGAAAATCTCACCAGGTACAGTATCTACTATTACAAAGTACAATTCCAAGGTAAATGTTCAGTTCAACCCACAGTATTGGTACCATAAAATTGCAATAACAATTTTTGACTCCTCACACAGAATATTAAGTTAACATGGTATACTGTGAGAAATTAAATGATCTTGGATTTCATTTTCTTGTGAAATTCTAAAAAGCTTAATGATATAAAATATTTTTAAAAATAAATGCGTTTACAAACATTTGTTTAGATACTTGAACAAGTAAACTGCAGTAACCTCAAGAGAAAAGCATGTAGACAAAATTAATTTTAATAAACAGGAAAATAAAAAAAAAATGCACACCAGAACATAGCACTACAATCAGAAAAAAAACAGACAAGCATGGTTTGTGAACAAAGGAAATCAGGAACAGAACCAACGAAACCACAAAGAACTAACGTAACAGATTGAGTGGGCAACTTACGAAATGGCAAAGCTTTTCCCATTCAATGCTGTGGAGCGTCTCTGGCGAGGAGTTCCTCACTAAATGTTGAAAAAAATAGAGCAACAAAACAGTAAACTGACAGCGATTCACTTCGCTAGCGTAATAACGTGTTAAAAAATCTCGTTTAACGTTAGCTCGATGATACGTAATGTTATTTGCGAACCGTTTCTCATAACTTAGCCTATACGTTAGCTGGAGCAACATATTACCTTACATGTTTTATTTGCTCATTCCAAATCGATTTGACAGATCATCTTATATTTTTACACAGGTTAAAAAGCATTGAAGTCATAAAGTGAAGTTAATTGTGTTGAAATCGAAAATTAAATAACCAAAACAGCTTTTCATTTACGTTAACGTTACCTTTATAGATTAGCTGCAGTTAATGGCCTGGGTACGCACAGCGCGACATGTAGGCTTACTAAAAAATGTATAGGAAGTGGTAAAGTGTTAATTTACACATCTAAAAAGTTACACTTTAACATAAATTCTTGGGAAAACGACAAATAAAACACGTGAAACGTCGAATACAACGTACTTACTTTCAGATTACAGTTCCGTCCGCTGCCTTCTGTTTGTTAGTTGATTGATTCAAATGATGAGCAGCACCTGCGCCTCACGCTGACTCGCGCAGAAGAACCGACTCCGAGTCCACCAATCAAGTTTCAACATCGAACCAATGTTATGATTTCGACCAGATGCGTCGGGTAGCCTATATGTTGAAGAGTCAACTTCATTTCGACATCGAACCAATGTTACGAGTTCGACCAGATGCGTCGGGTAGCCTATATGTTGAAGAGTCAACTTCATTTCGACATTGGATCAATGTTTTATTCTCGATGTAATAACCTTCCGACGTACCGACCAAATAAAGAACGTTGATTCAATGTCGAAATTTGATCGACGACTGATACTGACGCTTATAACCAATAATCGACATTGATTCAATGTCGGCTTGCTATCTGGGTAGTTTTTAACAGCAGACGATACTCTAAGCTAGTTTTTAACAACAGCAGATGGCACTCTAGGCTAGTTTTTACAGCAGATGGTGCTCTAGGCTAGTTTTTAACAGCAGATGTTACTCTGGGCAAGTTTTTACCAGCAGACGTCACTGTATGATAGTTCTGAACAGCAGATGGTGCTCTAGGGAAGTTTTTAAAAGCAGATAGTGCTCTTCTCTAGGATAGTTTCTAACACTCAAACTCACATGGATTTTAATAACAAATGGGGCTAGTTGTTAACAGCTGATAGCACTCTAGGCAAATTTTTAACAGCAGATGGTGCTCTAGACTAGTTTTTAACAGCTGACGGCAATCTAGGCTAGTTTTTAACAGCAGATGGCACTCTAGGCTAAATTTTAATAGCTGACAAATCTTTAGGCTTGTTTTTAACAGGTAATGCTAGTATTTACCAGCTGACGGCTGTTTAGGCTAGTTTTTAACAGCAGATGGGGATAGTTTTTAACAGCTGACGGCACTCTAGGCTAGTTTTTAACAGCAAATTTCACTGTAGGCTACTTTTTATAGCTGATGACACTCTAGGCTAGTTTTTAACAGCAGATGGGACTCTACGCTAGTTTTTAATAGCTAACAAACCTTTAGGCTAGTTTTTAACAGCAGATGGGGCTAGTTTTTACCAGCTGATGACTCTTTACCCTGCTGAAAAAAAACAGCATATGCTGGTAAGACCAGCAAAACCAGCATTGAAACCAGCAAGACCAGCATACCAGCATCAAAACATACCTTACCAGCATATGGTGTTTTTTTTCAGCAGGGCAGGCTAGTTTTTAACAGCAGATGGGGCTAGTTTTTAACAGCTAATGGCGCTCTAGCAGATGAGGCTCTAGGCTAGTTTTTAACAACAGCAGATGGTGCTCTAGGCTAGTTTTACAGCAGATGTTGCTCTAGGCTAGTTTTTAACAGCAGATGGTGCTCTAGGCTAGTTTTACAGCAGATGTTGCTCTAGGCTAGTTTTTAACAGCAGATGGTGCTCCAGGCAAGTTTTTACCAGCAGACATCACTGTATGATAGTTTTGAATAGCAGATGGTGCTCTAGGGAAGTTTTTATCAGCAGACATCACTGTATGATAGTTTTGAACAGCAGATGGTGCTCTAGGGAAGTTTTTAAAAGCAGATAGTGCTCTTCTTTAGGATAGCTTTTAACTGTACACTCAAACTCATGTGGAAGAGCACTTGAAGTTGTACTCCTGACAATTTGCAAATTAAAGTTAAACAGAATAAACAAATAATAGATTGATTTTGGCATTTTACAAAATCTACCAACTTTCTCTGAATTAGACTGGTGCTAAAAAAGAATAATATCACTATGCTACAGATATTTTTCCTTATTATCAGTATTTTTGTAAAGTAAAAATATCTATAATAATTACAAAACCTGCAAAAATGTAATCCTCTTCATTTCTTGTCTAAATAAATCTCATAAAACCAGGAAAAGGAGAGGAGCCAACTCCACTATGCTGTTAGTGAACATCTGCATCTGCATGACCACCTATTACCTGCTCTTCATTTTTGGGATCAACAACCCGGAGCCGAGCTCAAAGACCTCTGTTTCAAAGCAGAACGTTATTCCTTCTACAGATTTGCAAGTGATGGTTGATCAGGGTCCTTGTACGGCAATCACAGCCCTGCTGCAGTACTTCCTGCTGGCTACGTTTGTCTGGAACATCTTGTATGCTGCTCATGTGTTTTTCCTCATTAGAAATGCCCTCAATGGTCCACCTCGAGCTTTCCACACCATCGCCATGATAGCCGGCTGGGGTACATTTAAACTTATATTTAAATTCATGGCACTTTAGATTTGGTTGTACATTACTTTAATTAAACAATTTGGGATAATATAAACATTTTAATTTTAAAATCTGTAAAATTAAAATGCATAATATTCACTTATATTATTGCTATATTTTTAAATGAAGTAAAGTATCCTTGATGGTAACACTTTAGAATAATGGTCCATTAGTTAATGTTAGTTAATGTATTTACATTAACTTTAACTTAGTATGAATAATCTTGTAAAGCATTTATTAACCATAGCTCATCATTGAATAGTTATTAAAATCCAAAGATTTGCTTGTTAACATTAGTTATTGCACTGTTAGTTAACATGATCTAATGTTATTTAACTATTTAACATTTACAAAGATGAATAAATACATTATTAAATGTATTACTAGTTGTATGCTCATGTTAGTAAATACATTAAATAACATTAACTAATGAACCAATTATTTTAAAGTGTTACCACCTCGTTTAGACGTATACAAAGGAGAAATGAGCAGGTTGAAAATCAAATAATTTCAATAAATCATATTCATAAAGACATATAATGTCATAGGTTTGCCTGCTGTTATTGTTGGTGTCTCGTTGGCCACAACTTACAGATTTAAGGACCCTTCAGGTTACCGACAAGAAGAGTTGTAAGTGAAAAAAATCCCTTTCTACACCTTATTTAACATATTTCCTGTGAATTTCCAAGAGTTTTGATTTCTTATCCGTGTTATGAAAATGAATTATAGTAACCATGTTTTTTTGTGTGATTAGCATCAACCACAGTTAATGTTATTATGATTCATAAAGCAAAACCATGGTTAAAAAAAAACAACATTTACATTTATTTCCATTGTATTTTGTGGTAAAACCATATAGTTATTTTACTAAAATAACAACATGCACTAAATGGTCGAACTACAAACAAGTTTATTATTGAATTGTTACATGAACAGGATAAAATAATAAACGATTTAGCATAAATAAAGAATTACTTGCGTACCATCATTAAACATCCTGCTGTTTCTCGTTAACCATTTGTTGTAGTTGTTGGTTGGCCTCTCTGGACAAGACGGGAAAGTTTGATCCAAAGCGGCCGATGTTATGGGGATTCCTGCTCCCTCTAGCGGTCATGTTGAGTTTTAACACATCTGTACTTGTCTACTTCTCTCAAACTATCTGCTGTGCAAACCCCAACCTGAAGAGGTACGTAAACAAACCATAAACTTGTCTATGTAAATTGAATCACTGCACTTGATAACCTTCGTTTAATACAATATAGTCAGATCGGGATTGAAAATGGCATGAATTCTATCTGTTGACTTTGACAACGGTTATCGATTTGATTTGTAATAATCACAGTTTTTGTTTCATGAAGTGTTGGGTAATATATAGAGGTAGGCTAATAAATTACATTCGTATAAGTCACTTTAAAAAGGGATTTAATGTGTTAATTAGTTGCTTTTTAAGGAAAGTAATGTGAAAGTGTGTGTTAAAGTAACTAAATGTATTACTTTGTTGCTTTAAGGAAAATTATGTGGAAGTATTCTGTTATTTTTGCCATCTTTTGCTTAAGATTTTTGATTATCTATCTATCTATCTATCTATCTATCTATCTATCTATCTATCTATCTATCTATCTATCTATCTATCTATCTATCTATCTATCTATCTATCTATCTTTGGTTAAATGTTGATTTAATTTCCGTAGCTCACGAAGGACTCCTTTAAAGAAGAAGATTTTGAGTAGTTTCTCTCTGGCTGTGGTGCTTGGTTTGTCTTGGGTCATTGGATACTTGGTGCTCATAACTCAAGACAAAACACTTTACATCATTCTCAGTGTCATCTTCTGTCTCTGCAATACAACACAGGTCTGTTATTTCTCTCTATTTATTGATATTTTACACATAGTGCTCAGCATATATGAGTACACCCCTCACAAATCTCTCATTTAGATGAATATTTTCTATAGGAAGTTTTACAATATTATATTCGTACAGATACATTGGATTAGTCAGTACTGAAGCCAAATTTGGAGCTTATCTAACAAGATAACAAACGATAATGGTCCAAAATTATATGTTATAGAAAAATAGTAAATGAAATAAAATAAAAAAGCAGAATTCAAGAGAAACAAAAAATGTATAAAAGTTTGTTGAAATGTTGTAGTTTGTAATTTTCTTTCCTAATATTTCACATTTAAATGTATTGTATTTATATTTCTGAAGATGTTCGGTGACTAAAATATTATTTTAATAAATATATCCGTTTAATAAATCTGTTTTGTTCAAACGCACCAAAATATATGACCTATATTCACTGAGAAATGGATAAAAATATTCATTTTCAAAATGAGGTGTACTCAATTATGCTGAGCACTGTATATGTAGATGATAGCCTACTACTACAGATTCAGAAAAGATTTTGTTAGATTTGTTCAAACTGATATTTTAACATTATTTATCTTTCGCACTGGCTTGGTGACTGACAACTATGCTTCTGTACTTTTAAAGGGTGTACAGATTTTCATTTTGTTCACGCTGAAGTCTTACCTAAAGACAAGAACCCGAAATAAGCTGGAT